>ML850668.1:0-19177 GCA_009831015.1 Picea engelmannii
ATTAAAACCCCATGTAGTGAGTTGGCAACATATTTATTAATGACTTCCAACAACTTCCTAAAATTTAGCAGTTTGTTGGATTTTTGTCTCTTTGACTGTTGCCACATATCTCCAAGGCCCATAATCCAATGAAAGAGATGGGCTTCGACCTCCTAAGCATATTTTGTATGTTATTTTCTATTTAATGGTGGAGAGGAATCAAGATAGGGGTTCAAGTGATTCTATATAGGGGAACTTATACTATTTTTGCAACCAACTGTGTAAAGTCTCCATGACTGTATATATCAGATTTAAGACTCTTGGTTAATCAAAGATCAGTCTCTTTTATTATTACCATATTCTGTATTCAATCTTGCCTTGATGTGGATGATTGGTGAATGATTTATCTTGATTACTTGTTCAAATGTTGCAGTAAAGGATTTGTTGTGATCTACTGGTGCAAGTGCTATCAAAGATTTATTTCTCATTATTTAGGACGTTCTTTTTTATGAGAATTTATGCTATATGTGTCTCAGAATTTCCTGTTGTGATTTGATGCATGTATTACATGTTTATTTAGTCTTCCATATTTCATATATGTTTCAAAAACATTGATCTGGAGTTATTCAAGCCTTGCTTACTAGTGTATACTTTGTGTAGATTTTGTGTTGATATTTAAATACATTTCCCTGAATATTTGTTGCACTTGAGCTTAACTTCTACAATTTTTTACCAAATTATGGAATCTATTGATGGGTATTATACTTTCTCCTTAGAAATCTAAGAGAAACTCGTGGTGCTAACATTTTTGGCACCATTTCCAGGGATCGAAGACACAAAGATATTTTACCTGGGTTGTACGACAAATACTATGACCAACACTTGATGGTGAACAAGTGTTGATGAAAAACCATACTGTAATTTTTTACCATGGAAACTCCACACATTTGAAGAACTTGATGGTGGTTCAAATAAGTCACAAGACTCCACTGAAGAACAAGCTCAAATAGAAAATTATGAAAGGAAGACACAGGTAGTCCAGGTATCAAGTCACAAGTTTCTTTCAAGAACTTATTTTATTTTTCTTTAGTTTTTTTTTGTACTTTCCTTCACATGTGAGAAGAATTGTCCTTTTCTTTGTCTATTCGAATGACCATAAGCCTACTATTGTATATCCCTCTTTGGAGAAGGAAATTCTACATTCTTCTTGTGTTGTAGATGTTGATCCATAATGACTCTATATCCCATGGAAAAAGAGCACTAGAACTGCAGAGGTTCTTGGAGCCTCATAGGGAGGTCTCCATTCCCTGTGGAGACAATGTTAGCACATGATATGTACTGAAGGAAACCATTGGTTTTTGTCAGTCATGTGATCAGTCCTTCTTATATGAGTCATTTGTTTAAGCTTGTAGGTTTGAGTCATAGGGTTAATTTGTTAAAGGTTTTTGAGTTATTTTTCATGTTAATAAATCAAGGTGCTTGATTTTAACCTTGGGTCTAGAGCTGATCAAAATACATTGTCAAGTATTAGTGTTATAAGGGTGGTTGTCATCATTTGCACAAGAGGGAAAGTGAAGGTCACCATCAAATTTTTTCATCCAAACAAGTGCCCAAAGGGTCTTATACATTCATCCAACCATAGAAAAGTGTCTTGTCAATTCATTAATCTGATGTGCTACAGACTCTTCTGGAAATTCGCAACACTCCAAATAGGGCACGTGTCAAATATTTTATGATTATGATTTCTAAAGGGTATCTAATGGTGTTTTTTAACTTTCAGTTCCATTGTATCATCATACATCTCCCAGGGTTCACCATTGTGGCTTTTCATTACCATTTGTGAAAAGCGTTGCAAACTGGCACTGCAAACTTTCTGAACATGTCAATGGTGGACCTTTTAAGGTGCTGACAAGATGGTTTTTTTGCACCAAGGAGTGGGATTTTATGCCAGGTCTTCTGATGTAAAACTCTACTGCAAACCCATCCGCTACAAGTCGAACTAGCGTTGCAAACTCTCTGTTTTGCACAGTTTCCTTGAAATATGGCTATTCAAGACTTCATCCAACCTTGTCATCATAATTTTATCCATGATTCCAACTTCAAGTTACTTCATAACCTCTGCAAATATTTTTCTAGTAGAAACCTTACTTCCAACAAAACCCTAATAAACCATTTTGTCTTATGATGCTTATAATTGTGGTTATTGTTGCTCTTGGAGGACATTCTTCTTGGCTCATAGGTTGTAGTAGATGTTGGAAAAGGTTCGGAATTGTATTGCATGTTTTGGCATCAGTTGCAGTCATCAAAGGGAAAAAAATGACACCTACAAGAAAGTTTGCAGCACATCCTGTTGAAGGCACTATGAACTAATTAAAACTGGAACAGTTTGCAGTGCACTCTCATTTTCTTAATATAGATAAAAATACAATCTGGGTTTTTCCCAAACTTGGTTTGTGGAGAAGAAACATAGCCTTGTTGACATGTTGACCAAATTTCATCCTGACCCAGTTCGTCGTTTGGGAGAAATGTTGCAAACACCACCTACAGGAAAGTTCGCAGCACCACTGTCAGGCCCTACAAACTCATTTCCTGTAGTAGCTTCTTCTAAATATTTTATCATAAATCCCAAATGGTGATGTGGGTTTTTCAGACTTTTTTTGTGGAGGAGAATTATTATTACATTGACCTTATGACTAAAAATCAGCCTGACCCATTTTGACATTTGAAAGATAAAATGAAAACACCAGTGCGCTACAAATTGACAATGCAATTCAGACAATTATTGGATATTCACCTTGTTTCGAGGTTGTTACCTATCAAGGAGGGTTCAAATGTATTCTCAAAGATGATTTAGATGCTAAAGAACACCTGCACCTAATATTTATCTCCATTAAAACCTCATGTAGTGAGTTGGCAACATATTTATTAATGACTTCCTACAACTTCCTAAAATTTAATAGTTTGTTGGATTTGTCTCTTTGACTATTGCCACCTATTTCCAAGGCCCAGAATCCCATGAAAGAGATGGGATTCGATCTCCTAAGCATATTTTGGATGTTATTTTCTATTTAATGGGAGAGAGGAGTCAAGAGAGGGGTTCAAGTGATTCTAGATAGGGGAACTTATATTATTTTTGCAACCAATTGTGTAAAGTCTCCATGATTGTATATATCAGATTTAAGACTCTTGGTTGATCAAAGATCAATCTCTTTTCTTATTACCATATTCTATATTCAATCTTGATTTGATGTGGATTATTGGTGAATGATTCATCTCCATTACTTGTTCAAATGTTGCAGTAAAGGATTTGTTGTTATCTATTGGTGCAAGTGTTATCAGAGCTTTATTTCTCATTATTTAGGAGGTTCCTTTATGATAATTTCTGCTATATGTGTCTCAGAAATTCCTATTGTGATATGATGCATGTATTACATGTTTCTTTAGTCTTCCATCTTTCATTTTTGTTTCAAAAACATTGATCTAAAGTTATTCAAGCCTTTCTTGTTGGTGTATACCTTGTGGAGATTTTGTGTTGATATTTAAATATAATTCCATGAATATTTGTTGCACTTGAGCTTAACTACTACAAAATTTTACCAAATTATGGAATCTGTTGATTGATATTAGGCTTTCTCTTTAGCAGTCTAAGAGAAACTCCTAGTTCTAACAGTGCCTATATGGGTTTTTGAGCATGACCTTCATTTAACATTGGTAACTAGCACCATTCAACATACAATAGATGAGTGACCACATAATAACCTCAAAATAGGTTATTAAAAGCAGGCATTTGAACCTATAGAACTGAAACATTAACTAAATAAGAGTTTGTAGCTACTTCCCTAAGCTTGTTTCCTAGTTTCTCTGGTCTTGGTGGAGGTACTTTGTTCCCCATGGATGTTGACAATGTGTCAGATCTTAATCTTGAAAAATGTGAACAATTGGTGAGAAAACACTCAAATCACATAACTGTGAAGTTGTATATCTTGGAAATACTTTTCCAATGGTATAAAGAACATGTAAAACGGGTATCAGAGTCAAACGTTATGACCAAAATACGAAAGATGGCTTGGTAGGGTCATTGTTGGCACCAGGCCGAAGAGGAAAGAAGAACGATCGTGGGAAAGAAAGCATGTAGAAAACTGAAATAACAACTGGCAAAAGAACAGCATGCGCGCATGCAAGAAAGCGTGCACAAAGGAAAGCGACAACTGGAAGAGGAACACCACGCGTATGGGAGAAAGACCTAACGTAAGAAGGGTTAGGGTTTTGGTAATATTCTAAAGAAGGATGAAGAGCCCGAAATGTATAAAAATAGATACAAAAGTATCATATAGGGTTGTTCATTAGTAGTTGTTAGCAATTCTCTTTAATGTTTTGAGCGGTATGAACCGATTTTGTAAGTTGTCTCTTCTTTATTTCATGCAATTAATGGTTAAGCTTGATGAATCAGTTAATACATTGTTATGAATCTGTTTATACTTTTCTTAAATAAAACTGTGGGATATTTGTATGTGAATCCAAGGAATAAGTAGTTTCCCTTATCGCTCACGGTATCTAGCCTTAATCAAGAACCCCTATCCCCTACTCTGTCCTAGGCTGTAAACACCTGAGTCTTACAACCACCCATTTAAAGCTATCTCGGGTGAGACTGGGCAACGCTTTCTGGCCGCTGTGTTTCCTTCTCGTTTACTAGGAGGGCCGAAAGTTTTATAGGCTTTGTTGGAACCCCAAATGACATGAACCCTGGCTCAATGATTCAGATAACCCGAGAAGGGAATTGATAACCAACAAATGGTTTTGTTGTCATGTTAAGAGGAACAAGAAAGGACTGAGTAAATGAGATGGAATGAATATGAACTGAAGGAGCGGAACATAAGAGAAATGAGCCATTAGAAGGGGGTGTTGAGACCTTGGAACCCTGAGAGAGAAGAAATTGAGGACTGGTTGAGGACTAAAGAGCTAGAGTTTGCACAGAAAGACAATAGAAACCCTAGGATCACACTGCGTAAATACCTGGATAAATACATGTTTACGGATTTACACGAAGTCCTTTTCTGTGATTTTCTGCATCTACTACAGGAGTGGATATTAAGGTTAAAGTATATCCACACAAATAACTAGATTCGATAGCTATATTAGACTCCAATATAGATCCAGTAGTTGCAGCAGGTGAACAACAAATTCACCCGCGCAGTCGACTTTTGGCTTGACGGTATTGTGGCAGGATTTATCATAGAATTTGTGGTAGACACAACAAAGTCATACAGCGCAACCGAGAAACATTTCCTATTAGGACCCAGAGGAGGGTACATCCGATCACTATATACTTCTATCAATACACTACTATATAACAAAGGTGTAATGACAATGGAATCAGACAGCTAGACTTCCCTGCGCGCATGGGGGAAGGGGGGAAGCACTGACAGAGAGAGGAGGAATGGAAGGAGGGAAGGATACATAGAAGGAGGAGGAACCCTTGGACCCAATCTTGATGGATGACGACAAACTCAAGTGGATATTGGTGTCATCAGGAACGACACATAGTGGAGCACCCTACCAATATAAGGTGAATACCAAGAAGAGAGTCGTAGCTGAGAGGGAGGGCTTGGCCAGCGATGAGGAATAGGTAGAGGATCTTCGGGCTGTGGAGAAGATTGAGGAAATCCTGTGCATCTCATATGAGAGGAAAACAAGAGGCCCAAGAACAGGAGGAGAAGACAACCATCCATTCAATGTTAATTTCAGTGTGGAACCCATAAATCCATGTGCGACCAATACACCAAAGATAACACCACCATTTAGACAACCAAAGTTTGGAGGAAGCCTGACCGTAGGGAGTACATATACACAGGGAGAAACAAATGGAGGAGCCAGTACAAGCAACCTTAGTCAAGTATCTACACCGTGCAGAGGAGCGAGTAGCCTAGTATTTGGAATGGCAAGACACAATCCTATTATCAGATTACCAGAGTTTCAAGGAGAAGAAGAAGAAGACCCTGAGAAGCATCTGTTCATTTGCGCAAAGATCTGGGAATCAAATCAGATCACTGATGAAGAAACCAAACTCACGCAACTAGCGATCATGCTAAGGGACCGCGTTCTAGACTGGTACATGAGTCTAGACACGAACAGTGTTCCCGAAACGACAAGGACACTGGACGACATTAAGAAACTATTGATCAATGAGTTCCAAAAGCCGAGCTCAGAGCATCAATACATGAATGAGATGATTGAAATAAGACAGAAACCAGGAGAATCAGTATGGGAGATTGATCAAAGGTTCAAGTGATTAAAAGGAAAGTTAAAATACCTTATGACTGATATGGAGCATCGACACTTATTTTTCAACTCACTACTCCCACACTTAAAATATCCATTACGACAACTAAATTTTTAGATGCAGGCAGAGGCTCTATAGGTAGCCTTGCAATTAGAAGAGAATTAGTACCAACAGACAGACCTGGCTATCGAAGAACTGAAGGAGGATCTGAAGAATTTAGCATTTCAGTTGAACCAGAACAAGAACAAGGACAAACGAGAAGTTGTTTGGTGCACTACCTGCAGGATGGAAGGACACCATAAGAATGAATGCACAACATTCACATATTATATGGCGACAGGGATGCCAAACCCACTACCACGGGGAGGATTATGGTGCGAAATATGCAAGAAACTGGGTCACGACCCTAACCACTGCACGATGATGCAGAAATACCAAACAGTCCCAAATAAATCATATTGCACCTTTTGCAAGTCAGTCAGCCATGACGACAAAGATTGCAGAACTATGGAAATGATGCAGGAAAGAACATTAGATGCATATTGGGTACAGGAAGAAATGATGACTGGGTAGGCATCACCACAGTTCAATCAAGACCCATCACCATACAACACTGCGTAGTAGCAGTATAATACGACGCCACAACCTTATAATAACGTGTAACCGCAGTACAACCTAGCACAGCCCCAGTACAATACCACGCAGTATAATTAGGGACCACAGTACAACCCACCGCGAGGTGACTGCGCAGCTTATAGAGGATCATGACGAGCCAGAGGAGGTTTCATACAAGGTAGAGGACCTATTACATGTCATAATTTCCAGTAACCAGGACATTATGTATGGGAGTGCCCATTGCCACCAGTGACTTGTATGTATTGTCGTGCATCAGACCATGATACGGAGGAATGTATGAAATTACTTGGAAAGATCCAGGAAAAAAGGAATTAAAATAAACAGAATGTTTAGTGGATTTCAGCCGAAGCAAGGGATGACGAACGAAACATCAATATAGTCACTCGAGGAGGAATGAAAACAGGAAATGATGTAGTTCGATAGGAACCAACACAGAACTAATGGGTAAATAAGAACACCGACCCCAAGAAGCAGTTCAACATGCATAAGGAGAAGGAGATTTTTACAGAAGCCCGATGAGAATTCCAGAAGGAGAACATTGTGTCGAGTGCACAACAGAGAAAGGAAGCTATGGAATACGAAATGTCGCCATCACTGGACCATACCAACAGAATACAACCTGAGGAACAAGTTAGTATGATCAAATACTTTTTGAAATCATGCATCAAAATGTTAAGTGATCCTTCATCTGTCAAAATATTGCAAAACATCCTAGAAAAATGTAGCGGCGAGACGAAACATAAGCCATAATTGAAAACTATCAACCACCTACACACAAGAAGAAGAACAAGTAGGGAATTTAGATTAAATGCTAACATTGGGGATTTCAATATGGGATATATCATACTAGATCTAGGATCCGAAGTGAATGTACTACCAAAAGCTACATGGAAATGCATGGGAGAACCTACACTGGGATACTCAATTGTTCAATTAAAGCTAGCAAATCAACATAGAGTCCTACTAATAGGCAGACTGAAAGGAGTGACAGTAGATCTGGATGGTGTGCACACTAAGGTAGACTTTGAAGTCATTGAAATAGTAGATGGCACAACACCTTACTCGACGCTACTTTGTCTGGATTGGGTATTTGACAACCAAGCCATAATTAACTTAAAAACCATAAAAATGACATTTGAGTCAGGGGACTATAGGGTCATAGCCCCACTCGACCCATCAGAAGGCGAGAGGCTCGTAGAACCCATTTGCCTGGATTTATAAGAGATCATCCAGTTGTATAGAACAATTGCGCGCAATGTGGATTACATAAACCCAACTGCAGATGGGGTAATCAGTTGGTGGAGCATTACCTCATGCACAACAGACTCAGACATTGGGTTAGAAAACTGGAAGCAAAGACTACACGAAGTATACATGAGAAGGTGTGCCAGAATAGACCATGTAGTAAGGTGGATTGGCACATAAATCATAGAACCACCCAGTTTTCACGGGCTAAATGATTTGGAAACTTTCTTGACATAATACGAAGATGAAGCAGTAGAAAACCAGAGATTTCTAGCACTGGATTTATCATTAAAGGCTACACCCGCAAGATGGTGGGGTGCACACAAAGAAACTATCACGGATTGGTACCAATGTAAGCGATTACTATGCATAAGGTTTGATGCGGATCAAACAAACAAAAAACAATAGAAATATGACAGACTAAGGACACTAGCAGAACACTTGGAGGCATGTAAAACGCTATGGAAAATGATGCCACCGGAGGAATGGTCTCACCACTTCATTCATACTTTAGAGGGAATACCAGGGAATTGGTATACGGACCAGGAAATGTGTAAAGGAACCAATACATGGACAACACTCCAACAGAACTTTACAGTCACTTTCTCATTCGACCATGAGAACCCCAACATGGACGTGGCCCTAAAACGGATCAGAAACATCATATTCATTGAAGAACCAGAAGTAGAAGCTATCACAGAGGTACAACAGTGAAATAAGCAGACAGTCAAGGATCTACTGTCATGCTACCATGTACAGGAGGAAGCTCCAGATGAAGATGATCTGCGCGATATTCAGATCGAAGAAGTCGAAGGCGAGAGAGATGTGGAAGGACCACCCTTAGAGTCAGAAGTCATCTCTGCGCCAATCAAGATAAAGAAGGTTAACATAGGGACCGTCGAGCGGCCCAAAATGGTCATCATTAGAGATTACTGGAACGAACATACACTAGAAAGTATCACATAATTGTTGCACGAATACAATGACCTTTTTCCCACAACCTTTACAGAGATGAAAGGCATAGTCGGAGAATTAGGAGAAATGAAGATACCACTCAGACCTGATGCGAGACCCATTAAACAATAACCATATAGATTGAATCCCATATATAAATAGAAAGTGAAAGATGAGATCGACAGAATGCTCAAGTCCGACATCATCGAACCAGTCAAAGAATCATAATGGATAAGCCCGATGGTAGTACATGACAAGAAACATGGAAGAGGGATCAATATATGCATCGACTTGAGGAAGTTGAACAATGCATGCCTACACGACCCATTCCCCACACCGTTCATGGACGAAGTACTCGAGAACATAGGAGGCCACGAAGCCTACTCATTCAATGATGGATTCTCAAGATATCAACAGATTAAGATAGCACAGGAGGATAGACACAAGACCACGTTCGCGACAGAATGGGCATCTTATCAATATAAAGTCATGTCATTAGGACTGAAGAATGCACATGCGATATTTTCTAGAGTGGTCATCGAAGCATTTAAGGAATTCATCCATCAATTCCTTGAAGTACACCTGGATGATTGGAAAGTGTATATCTTACTAAAAGACCATGTGGAATTTTTACGGCTGATGTTAGAACAATGCAAACAGTGCCAGATATCACTGAATATCAAGAAATGCATATTTGGAACACCATTTGGGATACTATTGGGACACATAGTATGCAAACATGGTTTGCTAGTGGATCGGGCCAAAATCACAGTCATTGTTAATCTATCAGTGCCAAAAACAGTCTATCAACTAAGAGAAATGTTAGGACATACGGGATATTACAGGAGATTCATCAAAGGCTATGCGCATATTACAATGCCAATGGAAAAACTGTTAAGGAAGGATACAAAGTATCAATGGAACGACGAATGCCAACATGGTTTGGATACATTGAAGGACAAGATGGTCACCGTACCAATATTGGTATTTCCATATTGGGAGAAGACATTCCATGTACATGTATATGCATCAATGATAGCACTTGGAGCTATCTTGGTGCAACCAGGAGCAAGAGACTTGGATCACCCGATAGCGTTCGCAAGCAGAAAGTTATCAGATTCAGAACATAATTATAACATGATAGAGAGAGAAGGCCTAGCTATGGTTTATGCACTACAGAAATATAGACATTACCTACTGGGAAAACACTTTAAGATGTTTATAGATCACTCATCCCTGAAATACCTAGTCAACAAGCCAATGTTGGGGGGATAATTTGTCGATGGTTATTGTTATTTCAAGAATTTGACTTTGAGGTAATAGTTAAACCAAGAAAACTGAATGCAAGACCTGACCACCTATAAAGGGTCACAAATGGAGAGGAACCAATGAATTTAGAAGACAACTTTCCATATGCACAACTATTCTCAGTACAGATTGCTAACAATTACTTCGCAGAGATCATCCAGTACTTTAGCATAGGTATTGCACCGCAAGAATATACCACTACGAAGAAGAAGAACCTAGTAGTCAGCACAACCGACTATCAATTCATTGTAGGACATCTATACAAGATGGGCACAGATAGCATCTTACGAAGATACGTACTATACCATGAACGACCAAGAATTTTAGCAGAATCCCATGAGGGTATAGAAGGAGGGAATTATGCAGGAAAAGCTACCACGCAGAAGATACTATGCGCAGGATTATGGTGGCCAATGATCCACAGAAACTTGAAAGAATATTGTCAGCAATGTGATGAATGTCAAAGGGAAGGCAAACCCAACAGAAGGGACAAGATGCCACTACGACCACAAGTGACACTTTAGGCATTCGACAAATGGGCGATAGACTTTGTGGGACCCATTAACCCACCAACCAAAAGAACGGGGGCGAGATATATTATCACCATGATGAAATACCTAACAAGATGGGTGGAAGTCACACCAGTAAAAGATTTCAACACAGAGACAACTGTAGACTTTCTGTTTGAATAGGTAATTACTAGATTTGGGTTCCCAAGAATTTTGATGAGCAACCAAGGAACAAAATTCATAAACAACACCATCCGAGCGATGCTGGAAGAGTTTGAAGCTCATCACAAAAAAATAACACCGTATCATCCACAGGAAAATGGCACGGTAGAAGCCTTCAACAAAATTCTAGAAAACACCTTGACAAAGATATGCAATGTCAACAGGGACGATTGGGATCTCAAGGTACCAACAATACTATGGGTGTATAGAACCACATGAAAAAATCTGACTAGCCACACACCATTCAAACTATTCTATGGTCAAGAAGTAGTAGTGCCCTTAGAATTTTTAATACCCAGCCTACACGTAGCAGCTATTACACAAATGACAAAATGAGGTGCAATAAAGGAAAGACTGAATCAACTACTATCAATGGAGGAAGATCGAATCTTGGAAAGATTCCACCAACAAGTACAGAAAGAAAGAGACAAAGCTTGGCATGACTTCCACATCAAGAGGAAGACGTTCAATGAAGGAGATCTAGTATTACTCTACGACAGTAAATCGTTGCAGCACCCAGGAAAGCTGAGAATGCATTGGCTAGGACCATACGAAGTAAAAGTTGTCACGGACGGAGGAGTTGTACAGTTAATAGATCTAGCGGGCACAGACCTCAAAAGAATGTTCAATGGGAGCTGGCTGAAGCTATACAAGGACAATTGACCACCCACCGCACTATATATATATATAAACAACAGCCGAAAACAGTGCGGAGCATGATGGACAAGTTGCATATGAAACATGAAGCCTACAAGGGAAAATATAACTACCATACCGAAAAAGGAAACAAATGAGAAAAGGAAATCTAACAAAAGCAGGTTGACAGGACAACAAAAAGCATAATTAAAGCAAGGCAAGGATGGATTGGATGCCACATTAAACCTTCCAACTGGAGACAGAAGAGCAGGCATAATGGTAAGTACAAAAACATTACGGATGCATTGAACCTACATTTATGGTGCATTAATCGCATGATGGAGGAAGCATCCTCAACAAGCTTCATGACGAGCCCATGCAACACACGAGCACAAAAGCAGTTAGTCTATTCACGGAAGGAGAACAAAAAAAGAGAAACAACAGCCAGAATGAACAGAGTGAAACCACAAAGGTCTCCAAAGCCATTCAAACTTAGAAAATGTTCAACAAACACCATTATGGCACCACCGAAGCTCGCAGAACCAGGCCAGACAGCCAGATCAACCAGGGCTCAGACAAGGTCGCAAGGACCACCGGAAGAAAGCGAACAACAACCACCATAAATCGTCGATAGTGACAAAATCCCGTCGCCAGAGGAAATTCTAGTAGAGTCCACACCCATACTAGAGGAGGTTATGAAACCACAAACAAAGGCCATGGAACAAGATACACCAGCAGCAGCGCATGAGCCTCAGAACAAAGAAGAAGAAACCCACCAGAAAATGCCAAAGCAGTCGTAGGAGCTAACAGAAATGCACAAAACCCGGAAGCAGAAGTGCAACCAGACATCCCACAAATACCCATCCCATATTTTCTTTCGGCCAAGCCAACGAGTGAAATGGCCACAGATTGGGAAGAATGGATAGCGAAGGAGTAACCGAAAGTTGTTGGAACCTTGAGCCAACCATTGCGGTAGGAGGACCGAATTCAGATACCGAGCTCACCTCGAAAGAAACCAGCTGCAGAGATTGTGCTACCTCGCATACCAGAGGGAGTACAGGTGGACCCACAACTATTAGGTCATGTCGGGAAGCTCAAGTATTCCGACTATGATGTAGCAGTTGAAACCAAATACCCAAAGCTTGCACCATAGGTTTTTATGCAGAAAATAGTCATGAATCAACTAGTAGAAACCATCACTCAGCTGCACCAGTGGGCCACTGGACTGGACAGAACATGAATTCTAGGGTTGTTGAAGATACCACACTTTGGCAGAGGCCAATATGCGACGACATGCGTCAAACAACTATTAGCAGTTATGCGTGGAGGGGATATATGGCTGGACAAACCCGTCCCCATAACTGTCGAACTTATCACGCAGAATACTGGCCTACCCACCAGGGGTATGGATCATGCGCTAATTCTGGACGATAAGTCCAAGGAGAAAACATTGGAAGAAGATATGAAGAAGAAATATGGCACGGACAGGGGAATAAGAGGCATTATAATCAAACAGATCAACAATTCCATGACATAATTGGGCACAAAAATCTTAGCCTGCAAAATGCTAAGAAAATGCTACAAAGATGAAGTACCAGCAAGAGTCATTGTTGTTGGAGCTCAGTGCACAGAAGGCACCTTCATGAGTTGGGTGCCATACCTATCAAAATTGTTCCAAGTAGACTGCAAAGACACGCGGGATGCAGGTATGGAATTTCATTACTCATAACTAATCACTTGCATAGCTTTCATGGGATGAAGAGAACCATAATATGTCATCTTTGGTACCACACCACATCCAGGAGGAGCAAGACATCACATCCTGAGATCTGGGCCACTAGCCAAGCATAAGAAGGAGAACATAATTGTATTCGAAGCTTACCTACGAGAGATATAGGAAGCCATCAGTCGAGCATGGAGAATAACATCAGAGGCTATCGCACGATACCGGGGCATAGCTAATTTCTGGGCTAGGTGACAAGCCATGTGGATACAAACAAGGTAGGACCCGGATAAACAGTGGCTACAGATGCGCTACTGTGTCACCAAGGATGATATCGACATGATCATCAGTGAATGTCCTGATGAATGGAGGATTCCAATTATACCCAGAGGAGTACCGGGACAAACAACAGAAGGAGGGGCTGCGCAGGCGGACACACAACCTCCACAAATCCTAGTACCCAAGAAATGAAGAACGGGCCAAACCAAGCCGAATCAGGCAGACGATGGCTCACAGAATCCAGGGACCCAGAAGGGAGGGGCAGAAACCACCCAGTCGACCAATGGACAGAGGAAAATAGCTGAGGGAGCACAGGAAACTACACCAGACCCCATCACACAGGAACCAGGGGGAACTAAGAGACCAATGATATAGGACGCAGGTGCACGCAAGAAGATGAAGGCACAATGACCACCACCAGAATACACAATCATGGAGGATGATGGAGAGATAATTTCCAGGATGGCCC
This sequence comes from Picea engelmannii, assembly GCA_009831015.1. NCBI lineage: Eukaryota > Viridiplantae > Streptophyta > Pinopsida > Pinales > Pinaceae > Picea > Picea engelmannii. The sequence continues at coordinate 14,241 of ML850668.1, forward strand.
AAGACTGCCTCGCAGAATATTTTGATCATGCCGCGCACCACAGGGATAAACTGCAGAAGGAACTGACAGAAATGGGACAGCTCCTTAAGAAATTCGGGGAATCCCAGATCATGAGTAGTAGTAGAGGCATAGAGCCATCGACCACATAGACCACAGAAAGAGTGGAGGTAGAAGAACATGACCCAGTTCTTCCGATGCCACACGCACATTCCATGGTCTACATAAAGCCTAGCATGCTGCGAATGGATGAAATTGTGGGACAGACACCACTGAAGGATTTGGATCATATCCAATTGGTCTTGACATGGATGCCATCAAAATCATTACACAAACTACAGGTTAGCATTGACCACGAGATGCAGTCTCGAGCACATAAAAACTTAGTCGAGCTACCACAAGAAAAAAAGAAGCGGGAAGTGCTGGAAATAGTTTGTGCGCAGGCCAAATCGAAAACTAAGGAGAAAGAACGCAGAAACGAGCTGGAACACAAAGTGGAATAATTTTTTGGGAAACTTCTAACTACTACGCAAGGAAATGAACTCCCAGCTGCATTGAATATTGACCAGATTGCACATGCAATTGATCAGTATCAGAAGGAGATCGAGACTCTCCGTAGATAGATTAGACTGAAAACTCCACCAGCAGTGAAGGAGAAAAGGAAGTAAGAAGTAGCAATACAATTGCAGGAGCTAGAAAAACAGGTCAACACGGCAGCCGACTTGTTGGATAAAGTAGTGCAACTTTGGACAAGGCTGGAAGAGGATCCACAAGTCCAACACTAGGACAAGGGGGAGGAGAGGATCAATGCAATGATCCAAGAACTCAAGCAATGATAGAAGACCATACCAATTCCAGAACAAGTCAAGGGAATGCAAGAGATGAAGAATATAGGGGCAGAACTTATAACTTTGCAAACACAGACACAAGAGCGTTAGGCTCAAATAGAACTATTGCAAGAATGGGTAGCAAAATTACTTGCGCAGGTAGAAGAAACCAACAAACATTCAGCACAGACTCAGCTAGAATGCGCAAGACTGATGAGTAGGGAAGTAGCATCTCAGAGAATCGACACCATCAAGGAGAAAACCGCGCAGGCACTGACAAAAGCAACAAAGTTGCAGGAATAGTTCCAGATAATCACCAAGAAGATTGAGGAAGCACATAGAAACTAGGTGACTCAGGACGACTCACATGGCAGTGTTGGGGGCATGTTGGCACCAGGCCGAAGAGGAAATAAGAATGATCATGGGAAAGAAAGCCTGCATAAAACTGAAGTAACAACTAGCAAAAGAACAACACGCGTGCATGCAAGAAAGCGTGCACAAAGGAAAGCGACAGTTGGAGGAGGAACAACACGCATATGGGATAAATACCTAATGTAAGAAGGGTTAGGGTTTTGGTAATATTCTAAAGAAGGTTGAAGAACCCAAAATGTATAAAAATAGATATGAAAGTATCATATAGGGTTGTTCGTTAGTAGTTGTTAGTAATTCTCTTTAATGTTTTGAGCAGTATGAACCGATTTCGTAAGCTGTTGAGAAAAGGAGATACGAGGGAAGGTAGATCTGAGGATTAGACCACAGTCCATGGAGCCTGGTGTGATCTAGTTCGCCTCACATATATCTTACCCTGTTTGATGGAGAATTGTAAGCACGTGGCGCCAGGAATACAGAACTGCCATAATAAAAGAGCCAAGAGCCAAATCTTTGTGGATGTAGCCTAGGAGGGGGTGAACCATGGTAATCCTCATGTAATGTGTTAAATGTATGCATGTCTCTCATTTCTTTCAGCAATTAACGGTTAAGCTTGATGAATGAGTTAATAAATTGTTATGAATCTGTTTATACTTTTCTTAAATACAACTGTGGGATATTCATATAAGAATCCAAGGAATAAGTTGTTTCCCTTACCGCTCACGGTATCTAGCCTTAATCAAGAACCCATGTCCCCTACTCTGTCCTAGGCTGTAAACACCTGAGTCTTACAACCACCCATTTAAATCTATCTCGGGTGAGACTGCACAACACTTTTTGGGCGCTGTGTTGCCTTCTGGTTTACTAGGAGGGCCGACAGTTTTAGAGGCTTTGTTGGAACCTCGAATAACATGAACCCTGGGTCAATGATTCATATAACCCGAGAAGGGAATTGATAACCAACAGTCATGTTCCTGTATTGGCAAGAAAATCACAAACCATTGTATCGACAAGGAAAGTACGAACTATTCTAGTATGTATTGACAAATATCAAGTGATTAACTCTGGTATGTTGATACAAATGAAGTGATTAGCTCTAATACTGGGAGTACCAACGAGGAATAGGTTATATCAAGTGATTAGCTCCGATATGTTGACATAGATGAAGTGATTAGCTCCGAGTGAGGTAAGTCTTAAACCATTGGAGAAGCTCCTATCGCATCACATTGTAAATACTCACATGTGATCATTGTAATATTGGGGCTTAGTTCATGTTTTCATATCATCACATTGTAAATACTCACATGTGATTGTTGTAATATCAGGGCTTAGTTCATGTTTTCATATCATCATTGTGTCATATGTGGACTTGGATCAAATCAATGTGTACTTGGTTGGATTTTGGTGAAAATTTTGACATTAAGATAATTTAAAGTTAAAAAAATATTTAAAAAAAGGGGTGGTCCCCACCCTTTCACTCTACCTCACAAAGTCTTAGTCCACCTCACAAAGTCTTCGTTCAAAGTATGCATGTTTTAAAGAAAGGTTTTAGGATATGTATGGAAGGGAAGTGGCATGTCACACTACCTCCCCACCACATTTACATTTAAGAGTTAACACATGGAGGGGGTCGTGGCTTGGGCCCCCTCCCTTTCACCTCATACAAACTATAGGCGTGACTCCACAAACCACGTACCAACACCAACTGTTAGAATTGAAAATGCAGAAAACACAATTCACCATGATAATTAACAATCACACACAGATAATAGACACATGGATTTCACGTGGTTCACCCAAACGTTGGGCTACGTCCACCAAGCATAGGAATCGGTTGTCTTATTATTCAGATCATGGATCATATTGGCAAGTTCTCACTCTGTCTCCCACACTCAATCATTTTTGCTTCTATGGGATTACATGAATTTATACATTCACACAAGAAACTGATTAATAAATGCAATCCCTATCCATATTCTAACTTGGTCTATTTGGTTGTAAGCAACGTAGAATAATAGGATCCAAATCTATTCTTGGTAATTTGTTGTCACCAAATCCCAAAAATCTCCACCTTGAAAACAATTAACCTGATACCTTGCTCCTTCCTTTTGTTCATCACCTTTTATGCAAGCCAAGAGAAGCCAAGCACCATTGCAGCTTCTTTAATAAAATTGGTTTCATGATCTTGCCTGTGTGACTTGCACAAGTTTGGATTTCTTGAGGGGTCACTCCACCTCCAACATGTCTTCCACAATTGTGTTGTGAGACATATTTAGTGATAGATATCCTCCTATCCAAAACACCTATAAAATATACATTACAATTATCATGGACCATCTCAATGTAACCATTATAGGTGACATTTGTGCTTCTCAAACGTTGAAGCACCCATTTCATTACAACACCTAAATCTGTCACTTATCTGACAACATCATTAGCATGTGAAACATCTGGTCTTAACCATTTCATCAAATACAACATACCTCCTACTAAACTTACATGGGACATAACCTTTTCTTCTTTATAGACAGACCCTATACTTGAAGAAAACTTATAACATAAATCAAGAGGGATAAAAACTGGTTTTACAATGTTCATATTGAACTCCAACCACAGCTTACCATTACCATCTATGTATACTTCCATGCCCTTAATTTGTTTTTCTTCTCCTTGATCCCTCATCTGATTTGTCCTGTCCAGCTGAGTCATTTTCTTACTGATTTTATTCATGCTTTGGTTTGCATCAAACATATCATCAACAAAGAACATCAAGACTGTGAATGTACTATAAACAGTATAGTCATTGCTACCCTTTGAAAAATTCTTACTCACTATGAAGGATTCAAACATATTGTATATTTGCCTGGGTACCAATAGGCCATATAATGAATTACCTAGCATGCAAACAAATTTACCGTTGTGATCTTGAATCAACCCTTTTGGTTGTTCCATACATACTATATCTCTATCAATGATGACCTTGTGAGAAGTAGGATCCCACACACAACATCCCTTTATACCACATGTTGATTAAGGTTGGTTGTCATTGATGTCAACCCTTGAAGAAAGCCTCACAGCACAAAGGTTTGGGTAATGGACCCAAGATTTTTTGATGTAAATATGACTCATTATTGTCTTTTCATGGTTGATAAGAAGTAAATATGGATGAACTCCAAAGTGGTCCCCTTATGGTAAAAGCCCTCGTGGGAAGACGCTTTGAGTAGTAAGAGAACCCATGTTTAATTATGGAATAATGAGATGAAGGACAATGAATTTGTCAAGTAAACTATCCTATATGGATAGTTCTTGTCATTCCATTTCTAGTGGTATGTGGAACGTCACATAACTCCTCACGGTTAGAGAGTTATGGCCATGAGAAGTTGGAGACCCCAGGTTTGGGTAATGGACCCAAGTTTGTTTGATGGATAACGGTATGAGTTATGATATATTTTCAGATAATACTATTCTATATGGATAGTAAATGTCATTCCATTTCTGGTGGTATGTGGAACGTCACATAACTCCTCATGGTTTGAGAGTTATGGCCTTACAAAGTTGAAGGACCCTCATATGTCATCTAGACGCCCCAAAAGGTCAAAGCAGTCAAAGTGGTTTAAGAGATTTTAAAAGGTAAATAATAAAGTGAAGTAATGAGTGTATTATAATTCAAATTGAATACAAAATAAATTATTTCAATAATAAATTTAATGGAGAAATTAGAAGTGGGTTAACCCTAAAATAAGG
>ML850668.1:27284-45902 GCA_009831015.1 Picea engelmannii
ACTAGGGGGTTGGAGCCTCCTTCCAGTTGCAGCTGGAAAACAAAGGAAGTTGGTGCTTCCAATGAATGTAATTCTTCAAGACATATAAGAAAAATAATTCTGTGGTTTTCTCCCGATTTGGGTTTCCACGTAAAACACTGGTGACTATGTATGTGTATGTTTGTTCATTTGTTCATTGATTATTTACTCTGTAGTTATTGGATGATAATGCTTCATTGATATAACACTTGGATTATATGGTTAAAAAGGATTAAAATGATATATTACTAATTCATGCACCCTCTCAGTAATCCAACACCACCACCATAACTTGTATAGATATAAAACAAGAAGGAATTCAAAAACAAAGATTTTAAGCCTGGAAATGCTTTACCGCTTACCAGTACCTGCAATTGTTTCTTGATCTTATGACCTTGATTCTTCTGCTATAAATAAGAAGATACATCTGTCACTTCAGATTCTACTTCAGTACTCCCTTCCAACTTATAAAGGTTATCAACCTTTGTTGCCTTCATCACTACTAAATTCCCTTTCGACAATGTGAGAGCTCCACCTTGACTTGTATACTTATATCCACAAGAATCCAACACTCCCAATGAAATCAAATTTGATTTAAGATCAGGTACATATCTAACATTCGTTAATTCCCTAACAACACCATCGAACATCCTGATTATAATACTGCCAACCCCAACAATTTTACAGGAAATACCATTTCCCATAAACACTACACCCTCATCAACAGATTGGTAAGAAATGAACCAATTTCTATGTGAGCACATGTGGTGGGAGGCACCTAAATCTAACTGCCATTCTTCTTGATATTTTAAATTACTAGAAATGGATAAACTTGATCAATTATACCTTAATTTGTTACAGCAAAGTTTGCTTCCTTTGTAGAGTTTTCCTTAGATTCCTTTCTCTTCGAGAAATCGTTCTTGAGATATCCAATTTTGCCACAGTACCAACATTTCACTTTACCCTTTCTCTGTCTTGACTTAGATCGAGAAAAACTTCTCTCATTCTGCTCTTTAGTTCGACTTCTAACCAACATCACCTCTAAAGTTGAGTTTTCTTTACTAGATTTTCTCCTCATCTCCTCAGCCAACAAAGCTCCCACAACAGAGTCATAATCTAAAATATATGTTGAGCTAAAGATAATAGAGGTGGCTAGATTATCCTAAGATTCAAGCAATGAACACAATAGTGTAATAGCCTTATCTGCATCTTCGAATTTAACTTCCATACTAGTCAATTGAACTATAAGGGTATTGAAGGTATTTAAGTGGTCAACAATTTTTGTACCTTCTTTCATCCGCAAACTGTACAACTGTCTTTTCAAGTAGATTTTTCTCATCAAGGACTTCGTCATATATAGACTTTCCAACTTTCTCCATAGGACTGATGTTGTATCCTCTCCCATGATATTAAATAGAACCTCATGCGCCAGTAATAAATGAATGGCACTAAGAGCTTTCGCATCCAGATCTTCCCATTCCCATTCTGTCATGGTTGTTGGTTTCTTTGACTTGCCTACCAATGTGTTTGCAACCCTTGTTGCACCAGTTAATCCGACATCTTGAGCTTCCAAAACTCAAAGTTGTTTTTACCGCTGAACTTTTCAACTTCAAACTTCGAACTCTGCATCTTAGCCATTAGCACAAAAAATATCCTAATTCCCAAATCACTGCTTATAATAACCAAGGCTTTAAAAAATAATGTGGAGGAATAACTTCACAAGGTTTAATAAAAAAAAAAATTAATAATAAACCTTTTACAAAAAAAAAAAATAAGTCAGCTTTTAATTAAAAAACACCTTTTAATAAAAAATTCCCTTTTAATTTAATTCCTCCACTCTTTTACCTTTTAAGTTAATCATTTTACTCCATAAAACGTTTTTACTTTATTCACCTTCACCCACGTGACTTGTTCATGTATTATGCATATAATATAAAAAACCTTTTAATCTTTTCAAAAGTCAAAACACTATATGCGAATTTTGAAAGGAGATCGTGACTTTTATACTAAAGTGAGTTTCTGCACCTCATGCTACTACTGGAGTGTGGAGGGTCTGCACCTTACGATACACTTGGAGTGCGGAATTTTTTAAATATTTACGCACTGTAATACATAGCTCTAATACCACTTGTTAGAATTGCAAATGCGGAAAACACAATTCACCATGATAATTAACAATCACACACAAATAATAGACACAAGGATTTCACGTGGTTCACCCAAACGTACGTCCACCAAGCATAGGCATCAGTTGTCTTATTATTCAGATCATGGAGATTACATTAGATTGGCAAGTTCTCACTTTGTCTCTCACACTCAGTCATTTTTTCCTCTACGGGATTACATGAATTTATACATTCACACAAAATATTGATTAATAAATGCAATCCCTATCCATATTCTAACTTGGTCTATTTGGTTGTAACCAACGTAGAATAATAGGATCCAAATCTATTCTTGGTAATTTGTTGTCACCAAATCCCAACACCAACAACGTAACGACGAACTACTTATCGGCACCAATCCCCTCATGGTCTCTGGTGTGTACCAGTAACATTCATTTCATTGCCTTCGGTATATCAGTCGAGTTCTTATATTTGGCATTGGTATGGTACTAGGCATGTTCTTCTCCTTGTCATCAATATGGGTATTGGGCGCATTCCCATATTTGACTCCGGTATGTATTCTTTTTTGTTTGGCTTATGTGTAGGTAGGTTGGTACGATGTGGGTTTTTTAATGTACAAGTATAGTGCAAAGAAAAGGGAAGGGTGCGCGGGATGCCCCCCTTCTCCTAGAATTTACAAGGCGTTATAACTATAAAATTGTTTGCAATCTACAATGGTGAAGAACTCTGTCTTCCTCGTGTTTCTCTAGCTTCTATAACTTGCATAAACAAGTCCTCCATGTTGCTACAAAGTTCTTGAAATCTGAGAGATGTTTCCCAATTTTTCTCCCTCTGAGATAGAATCACCAAATGAACTCCCTTGTAATTATAGATTATGGCAGAACAATTATGTATCCAACAACAGTTATGATTATGGCAGTATAATTATGTATCCACAAGTACTTCAGAACTCCTTGATCGCAATATTTCAATGTCACTATGTTTTGTTTGCAGATTATGATGAGAGATGGAACAAAAGGTCCAAACAATAGAGCATTATTTGTCTTATTGTGACTTGCACCATGATTCCCTGTATACGTCCAACGCATTCCCTAGGCCTGAGAAAGGTGGTCTAATATCTGAATTTTAAGGATGACATCGTGGATTGTTTTAGTACTTTCTCTACTTGTATGGGAGATATATGAAACCAAATCCTGCATAATATAATCATGTGAACCTGTCTGAAAAATCTGTTGAATCATTCCATCAAACCCTTCACGTGTCGGCGTTGGAACCCATCATCTGTTGTTTGTGTTATACAGAATCTTGATTCATCTATTGGTTATGAGGTCATATGTCATTGGCCCAAAAATAAAAGTATGCGGAAATAGTCAACTAACCTTTGGAGTGCTTAACATTATTTAGGATCTAGGAGGACCAATTTTCTTCTAAGATGCAATTCAAAGCCAACATAAATCTTATAAATATTGCAGTTAACCCACCTGATGATAGATTACACTTTCATGATCATAGGTAGTCATACAATCAAGAAGCACAAAGTAAACAAGTTATTATGGTATGCGCAATGAAAGATATTGGAGACACAAACAAACTTGCCCAAAATCATCAGTCATCCAGTTAGTCATGGAATGTTTAATCATTTTCAATGATAGGAACCTGGCTGATGGGTGCAATGAGGAGGATCTGAGTTGGAGGAAAAAGAAGAGGTCTCAAGATGAAGGCGTGCATTTTTTTATAGGGTTGGTGTCAATGAGAGAAAGAAGATTATTGTCGATACCCTTAGTGTCAATGAGGGGTCGAAATCCTTTTTTTAGCACATCGGTGATAAAAGAGGGAAACTCATCAACAAGTGGTGTATTAGAGAGAGAGAGAGAGAGAGAGAGAGAGAGAGAGAGAGAGAGAGAGAGAGAGAGAGAGAGAGAGAGAGAAACCTTGTCGATACATCGTGTATCAGAGAGAAAGAAGGGAATTTTGTTGATACATGATGTACCAGTGAAAGAAAGATAAACCTTGGGATAAATCATGTATCGAAGAAGATGACGGTAACTGCATTGATACACCATGTATCGGTGAGTGATGAAATATCGATCATCGGTGTATCAGTGGGGAAATCACTAACTATTCAATACTAGGTGTATTGGCGGAGGAAGAATGATATTTGTCGATATGCTATGTATTGGCGAAGAAAGAGGGAACTTGTCGAAACTGTGTATTAGAGGATGAAAGTGATTTGAAGAAAACACTGCAAATGGAAAGGTACATAGAGTGAGAAGAGAGACTTGGTATTTTTCATTGCATGAGAGGGTATGAGAGGATTTCCAGTGGAAAATTTTAGTAGGGGGGGCCAATTTATTCTCTTAGAGAAAAGGTAAAAGAAGAAATTATGGAGGGTGTTGTGCAAGCACAACAACTTACAAACTTAATTTGAATACATGTCTATATTTTGGAGTTGAGAACTCCTATGAGTAAGATAATTGTTATATGATAAGGGCTATAACATGTGTGTTTTTGTGGTGGTTTCATAGGAATAGTTGAAGAAGGAAGACATGAATCAAGTACTTTGAAATAAGAGCACCAAAAGGAAATGGAGCTCAAGGATAAGGGCATGGAGCAAGTAAAGTCCATTGAACTTATTGCAAATCGAAATAAGAAAAATGGATCTAAGAATGAAATTCTAGAGGCACATATACCTATTTGAAGGTTTGGATATTCCATTGTCATAGTTGGAGTTCCTGGAGACACAACTCAGAGACTTCCTATCGAACCTTGTGCTAGAGCCCTAGAGGGAAGTGGTACAACCTAAGGGACTGTTGTGCAAACAAGGGGGTACACTTATTTAGGTGGTTCGGGTTGAGGGGAATGAGATATTGTTGATTGGAATTGTTGTCGGAATCGACAAATTGTGAAATTTGTTGCAGCTGGAAATTATTAGAGCTGCATCTCTGAGACTTCTTAGCTAGTCTGTGTTGGGGCCATTGAGCGAAGTGGTATATCCTGAGGGACTATGATGCAGAGAAGGGGTTACACTTCCTTGGGTTTTGAAAACTAAAGGGAAAGAGATATTATTGGTTGGAATTGTTGCAAGAATGATGAATTGTGAAATCATTATGTATGGTTTTGGGTCGGAGTGCCTATGTGTACATTTTCCAGGCCAAAGTGCCAATGTATATAAGTTGGGCTAGAGTGCCTATGTGATATTAGGCTGAAGAGCCTATATGTTGTTTAAAGGTCAAAGAGCCTGGATCCTGGCATTGTAATATATATGTGTATGTCTGTGTGGTGTTGTACACCGAGGATGACGCAAAAATAAGGGAGAGGGGTTGTAATATCCCCCAGTTTTAATCCCCGTGAATTATAATGTAATTGTGTAAATGTGAATTAGGCTAGTGAGCCGATATAATTGGGTTGAAGAGAATGTACTGATTGTTGATTTTTCAATGTGTTAGGTTAAGCATGAAGTTTATTCCATTTAATCATTTAACCATAACCATAAATGTTGCAGCAACCAAGATCACAAGAAGAAGCATCATGCGCCCAAGAGAGGTGCGCACCTTTTTCCAAAGACGTGTACTTGCTAAAATTTCCAAACTCACAAGAAAGATATGATTCCACAATGGGGAATCTTCCCTTACTTATATTAGACTTGTCCTATCAACTGGAGTGTGTATTGGCTCAATAGGGCCGACCTCTCTAAGTCACTTTATAATTCATTATTATTACTATTATTATTAGTAGTAGTAGTAACAGTAGTAGTAGTAGTAGTATTGACCAAATTAATTATATTTTACATTTATTATTAATCACATTAAGGTGGGGCCGACCTGTACCCTTTACATAAAAATTAGGGTTACAGGTAGGTCTGAATCTTGAACAATAAATAGCAAAGGATCTGATACACCTACTAGTGCTCATCCACTAGGGGCACATCCATAGGGATGTCATGACTTTTGTTCACTGCATTACATGGAAGAACCAAATCTTCACACGTTCACCTGTGCTTGTCCACATGCACGTACACTCTACAGATATTCTTTCCCACTGACTCATATAGGAGAACCATCTGGAATCTTCTCGTCAACTATGCTTTCTCAAAGGAGGCTAATACATCATCTTCATTTCTGTTCACATGAGGATGCACCCAACACTTTGGGATTTCACACTTTCACCTTGTGCTAAGCCACAGGCATGTCTTAACTCAACAAATTTCCTTTCCCACTGGATAATCATATGGAGTTATTCTCAACTCTCTGAATGGAGGTGGTCATCTCTACGTTCCTAGCTCTATCTCAGGCAGGAACCACTTACCCTTCTTAGGGGATTTCTCTCAAGTTTGTAAGCTGAGAGAAAGACTCACATAGCTGCAATGATCCACACCTCACAGTTTTGTAAGTTGGATAATGTCTCACATAGATGCATTCATCAACACTCCCCCTTAGCTAGGGAGGCATTCTTCATCATGCCAAGTCTCATATGAATGTTCTCTAATTTTTATTTTTTTTTGGTTGGATTCATCAATACTCCCTCTTAATTAGGACAACATTTTTTCACCAGGTCAGTCTAGTGTAGATGTTTGTAATATGCTCATGTGTAGGAAGGTATTTCATGTGTACAATTTTCTTCTGCATCATATCTCTGATATAAGGATATTTCATCTCATCGTGTTTCAATCCAATAGGAAACAATGGGTTCTCAAGGAGATTTACAAACGACTCTTGGTTATCATCATAGGATCCATCTCATGGTTAAGTAAATATTTCAGAAGCTTGTGAGGCCACATTTCTTTGCACACTCACTGATATATACTTTGCCTTTGTGGTACTCAAGGCCACTGAGTTTTGTTTCCCGCTGCATTAGGAAATCATTGCAAACTTCACGGTAAGACAAAAAATGGATGTGCTCTTTCGGTCCACTATACTCTCTTCTCAATTTGTATCGTCATATCCTGCAAACTCAAGTTCACACTGGAGGCATATCTCAGGCCATAACCAGCTCTGCCTTGTATATATCTCAATACATTCTTTACTACTATCCAGTGAGTCTGTCTTGGTTGACTCGTGGATTGACTAATAGAATTCACTGCATAGCATGAATCGGGCCTGGTGTTAACCAGATACATCAATGATCCAATCAGTTGTGGATCAATATCGTCTGTATCATCATCATTTATTTTCTTATTTAAATCCATCATGGTGGATTTGAATTTTGTCATATTGAACTTCTTTAATATTCCCACTATATGTTTTCTTTGATTTAGGAAAAATCTCATTGGTCCTCTGTCATACTTCTTGTCTCAAGAAGTGGTGCACCATACTCATATCCTTCTTGTCGAAATCATAAGTCAAAGATTATTTGTGTTCAACAACAAGGATTTATGAATAAGTCATCAAAATCAGGATCTCATCACTAACACTTTAATAATATAGGTTTGGATCAACAACACTTTTGCTAAAAAACAAACTCATCAAGAATCCATCCATCTGATATAGTTTCCAACTCATGGATGGTAGTACAAATTGAAGTGTATCAGGCTTATTGGATCAAGTGTCATATCATAGACAACTCCCTATGTTTGTGAGAAACCTATGGCTATAGATCTTTCTTTGTATTTCTCGATACTTCTATCAGCTGCATGCTTGATCTTTATAGATCCACTTGGAAGTCATCACAAACTTCTCTTCTGGTCTCTGAACAATATCTTATACATCATTATTTTAAGACATACTGGTATTCTTCTTTTATGGAATCTTTTCGTACATGTTCTCATGTTACTTCTCAAGGACAAGGAAGCTCAACATCAATGAAGTGGCTCATGATTGAAGGATAGCTTGAGAATCTCTTTTGCTTTCTCGGGATGTGCCTTGAGAGGCTTGTATGTTTCTATGCCTCTTTGTAGAGTGAGTTTAGGTAGGTCTTTTTCACCCTACTGCAATATCTCTGAATATATCAACTGGAACAACTGGATCAATTTGAATAAGGTATGTCTCCCTCTGAACTGCTGAAGGGGGAGAAGGTATTTGTTTTACTGTCAATCTTTATTTTAGATTCTCTGGATCTTTGAAGGGGTATCTCTTCTTTAAGGACAACGTTTCTTCTTATTCTTGTATAATGAACAATTTAAATATGTTTGGACTCCCATACCATGGATAATGGTCCAAGTCTTTGAGAGCTCTTGTACTAGGAATAATATCCTTCATTTATTTGAAAAATGAAATCAATTATAAAATTTTAGATCAAATGATTTACCTAGTTTTTATCCATGTCCTTTTATAGGAAGTATTTCTCCTCTCTCTTCTCTTCACTCATTTGAGGTGGATCTGGATAAATGTCAGAACTAGAGGCATATTGTCTTCCCTTCTTCCTGGTTGGATAGTTTTTTGCAATGTGTCCATACTTGTCACATCTGAAGCACTGAATTTCTAAGGCACCTCTTATTTGATAACCTGGATTGGATGAAGGCTTTTCACCTTTAAACGTTTGCCTGGAATTTCTTTTGAATCTTCCTCCATTCTTTGTATGAAGTGAAAGAGCATGATTTTCTTCTTAAGAATCTTCCACTCCTTTCTTTCTAAGTCTAAGTTCTTCTTGAGTGCAATATGTCCATAGTCGATCAACGGTTGGTAGAGATTCTCTTCCACTGAAACTTTTAATGAAAGGCTCCCATGATTTTGGAATATTTTGGAGAGTGGTTAAGACAAGTTCTCTATCAGACATGATTTCCCCAATAGTCTCTAGTTGTTCTTTAATCTCTGGTAACTTCATAAAGAAGAGTGCAACTTAGTCACCCTTTGTCATCTTGGTAATTTGAAGTTGGCTCTTTAAGGTAAGATCTCTGAGAGTGTTTTCACTTTCAAACATTCCCTTTAAAACTTCATTCATATCATAGTTTGTCTTTAGATTGGCAATACAAGGCAAGAGGTGATCTCTTACTGAGTAGATGGTTATTTTTCTTGCTTTGACATCTTCTTCCTTTCTTATCTTCTTCTCTATATCTGTAGTTGTGGCTGGTAGAAATTTAGTTGTCACATCCAAGAGATCATATTCTTAAAGAGTGACTAGAAGCTTTTATTTATAGGGGCTGAAGTTGCTTTCTCCATCAAGCCTATCTTCTACTAATGTTTTTTTCTTCATTTGATTGGTTTCTTCAAATTCTTGCCAACTGGATTTTCAAAACCTAATGATTAGGTTAAATTAGCAACCTTGGATTGTATTGGACTTATGACTGCCAACAATCAATTTGATAGTATCATAGATATGCTTGGTGATTCAAGAAAATGTTTCTTCATAAATCCAGAATTAATATTCTGCAGGAAATTTCGGCACCCTAGAAACCCCAGGGCCAAAAATCAAAATTTCTCAGAATTTCATTTTGAGAGCTTCTGAAGATGCGTTGGAAGAGGTTTTACTCTTCTATGCCAAAAGTATCCCTAATGTCCAAGTTTTAAGGGGCTGAAACACCCAAAAGAAGAGGGTCGTACGGATTTCTTGAAACCCTAGGAGGGTCGTATGGTTCTGTGGAAGCGAAGGGATGACAGGTAAAAGATGAGACTTGGTAGATGCTTGTGAAATGGGTTCTTTCAAGACCTATGGTCTTATTCCATGTTGGATTTTCAATGTGTTAGGTTAAGCATGAATTTTATTCCATTTTATCATTTAACCATAACCATAAATCTTGCAGCAACCAAGATCACAAGAAGAAGCACCATGCACAAGAACACAAAATGTATCATGGGAAGCCCTTCTCAACAAGGGAAGAAAACCCAGCCGAATCCTTTGCTATATTCTTCAAGAGAAATACCTTCACCACCAAGAAAGACCTTAGCACACAAGAGGGTGTCCAAACCCTAGAACTCTAGCACCCAAGAGAGGTGCGCACCTTTTTCCAAAGAAGTGTACTTGCTGAAATTTCCAAACTCACAAGAAAGATATGATTCCACAATGGGGAATATTCTCTTACTTATATTAGACTTTTCCTATCAACTGAAGTATCTATTGGCTCAACAGGTCTAACCTCTCTAAGTCACTTTATAATTCATTATTATTATTATTATTATTATTATTATTATTATTATTATTATTATTATTATTATTATTATTATTATTATTATTATTATTATTATTAATATTGACCGAATTAATTATATTTTACATTTATTATTAATCACATTAAGGTGGGGCCAACCTGTACCCTTTACATAACAATTAGGGTTACAGGTAGGTCTGACTCTTGAACAATATATATCAAAGGATCTGATACACCCACTAGTGTTCATTCACTAGGGGCACATCCATAGGGATGTCATAACTCTGGTTCACTACATTACACAGAAGAACCTGATCTTCACATGTTCACCTATGCCCGTCCACTCTATAGATCTTCTTTCCCACTTCCTCATATAGGAGAACCATCTGGAGTCTTCTCATCAACTTTGTTTGCTTGGAGGAGGCTAATACATCATCTTCATTTATGTTCACATGACGATGCACCCAACACTTTGGGATTTCACATGTTCACCTTATGCGCAACCACATGCACGTCTTAACTCAACAAATCGCCTTTCCCATTGGATAATCATCTGGAGTTCTTCTCAAATCTATGAATGGAGGAGGTCATCTCTATGTTCCTAGCTATGTCTCAGGCAGGAACCACATACCCTTCTTAGGGGATTTCTCTCATGTTTGTGTTGGATTACTGAGAGGGGGGGTGAATCAGTAATAGCGCAATTGTAATCTTTTTTATCCAAATAAACCAAGTGTTATATCAATGTAGAATTATTATCCAATAATGAGTAATAATAAATGAACAATCACACACATACATAGTACACCGGTATTTTACGTGGAAACCCAAATCGTGACAAAACCACAGAATGATTTTTCTTATATGTATTGAAGAATTACATTCATTGGAAGCACCAACTTCCTTTGTTTTCCATCTGCAACTGGAAGGAGGCTCCAACCCCCTAGTTTCTCAGGCTACAACCTGAGGGAAGCTCAAACTCCCCAGTTCTCTGGATACAACCAGAAGGAGACTACAACCCCCTATGTTCTCTGTCTACAACCAGAAGGTGGCTACAACCACCTGTCCTTGCCCCGTCCTGCCACCCTGAAGTATAATGATGGAACCACTTTCAACCTGTCACTATGAGATATATTGTTGTACAACTGTATCAATGTGTACCACTGACATGTATCCAATCTGTACAACTGTCCTATAATCAATCTGTACCTGAACTGAACATGTATCTACAAATATACAACATGTACGCGACCTATAGTGATGCATCCTGCATATGTATGCTCCCTATCTGTTATGTAGCCCGCATATGTACGTGCCCTATCTGTTATGCAGCCTACGTATGCCTTCTGAAAACTAGGGTTTCCCTTTTCTTGAAAAATTATGACCTTATGTAACTTCTTTCACGTAGATCTGTAACCTGTCACTGTATCCAGACTGTAATTGTATCTTGTGCATGCATCCTCATACATAAACTTTACTCAACGCAAGTATGTCTCTCTCTAGTCATAGGTATGTGTAATCATGAACAAGTATAATATCTCTCACATGATCTTAGTCATCAAACCCTTTCTGATATTCAACTTCTCAATACATCAACCACTACACAAATACAATCTCTCAACCATGTACCATAAATACCCTTAGCCATATGCCAAGAAATACAAGATGTGCCTCAACAAGAAGTATCAATGATAAATATACCAACATTGTATTTCTGTATATCTGACTTATACAGAAGATCCCATGTAGTCACTAGTCTCTCTAGGGAGAATTCTCAAATATTCATTGTCATTCCTCATGCATACATCAAAATCCAATTATTCATAGAAATAAGACATACCTTTTGAACCAATGGATGGATCTGATGTATCTGAGCACTTTAGACCTTCCTGGGAGCTTGATCTCAGAATCTAGAACCTCTGCATCTTCATCTCTTCAAGTTTCCATGGATTTACCAACATGTACGAACCCTAATACACTGCCATCCCACATATAACTCATCATGTATGCACCTTGTACACAGACAACCCACATATAACTCAGCATGTATGCACCTTGTACACAAACAACCCGCGTATAACTCAGCATGTATGCAACTTGTACATAGACAACCTGCATACACCTCAGAAAATAGTTTTTTATTGTAATTCTGAGAATTTCACCGTCAACCCTTCATGCTACCTCAGATGTTCACCACTTCATATATATCCACAAGTATTTACAAGAAGCTTTACACAAGAAAATAGATATACAATATGTACAAGTGTGTTCTTATGAGTGAGCTTTGTCTCTTATTTATATCTTCATGTAGCCTTACACTTTCCTTATTTTAGGGCTTCTTCAATTAAAATAATTTCTTTTTGCAAAGCACTTTGACTCTTGGGGGCTTCTATAAGCCTAATGAGGGTTCTCCAACTTCATATGGTCATAACTCTCTAACTGTGAGGAGTTATGTGACATTCCACATACCAACGGAAACGGTATGACAATAACTATCCATCTAGAATAGTTTCACTCACAAATTCACTGTCCTTCATCTCATTATCCTCAAATAAGAATGGGTTCTCTCACTCCGTAAAGCGTCTTCCCGTGAAGGATTTCACCATAAGGGGACTACTTTGGAGTTCATCCATTTTTACTTCTTATCAACCATGACAAGACAATAATGAGTCATCTTTACATCAAACAATATTGGATCCATTACCCAAACCTTGTGCTACGGGGCTTTCTTCAAGGGTTGACATCAATGACAACCAACCTTGATCAACAATCTCTCCCTTTGGCATTGATGGCAACAGTCTGATGCAATATTGAAATCATATCACTCATGCTCCCCCTAGAACCATGCCTCTGTCCTTTATATCCGATAAATCTACTCCCCCTGGAACCATGCCTCTGTCCTCTGTATCTGATAAATCTACTACCCTTGGAACCATGTCATTGTCCTCTACATATGATAAATCTCTCCCCCTTTTTCATCAATGGAAAAGGTATCTTTCCATCCAGGGTTGCTCCCCCTGACTGAATTGTCTTCTTATGGTGCTTCCTCATGTACATCTAAGACATATAAGATAATCATTCAAAAAGAATTCATTTTGGAGTAGAAATAAATCCAAGTCTTTGGCAAAGATATTCAAAGGCTTCCCGTGGAAGTGGTTTTGTAAAGATATCTTCCACTTGTTCTTTTGTGCCTACATACTCAACTCTGATATTCTTTTCTACAACTTTCTCTCGTAGAAAATGATACTTGATTGGAATGTGCTTCATCTTGGAGTGCATCACCGGGTTCTTTGAGATACTGATGGTGCTTGTATTATCACAATAGATTGGAATGGGCTCATCATACTCAACCTGTATATCTTCCAGAGTTTGTTTCATCCAAAGAACCTATGTACAACATGATGTTGCTACAATGTACTCTGCCTTGGCTATAGATAAAGATACTGATGATTGTTTCTTTCTTATCAATGATACCAAACACTCACCTAAGTAGAAAGTTGCTCCAATGGTGCTTCGTCGGTCGTCAATACAACCTGCCCAATCTACATCTATGTAGGCAATAAATGATAGATATTTTCCTTTTGGATACCATAATCCAAATTATTTTGTTCCTTTTAGATATCTGAAAATCCTCTTTACTACTAATACATGTGATTCCTTTGGTGTTGCTTGAAATCGTGCCACCTGTCCAACTGACTGCATTACATCTAGTTTGGATTCTTTCACATATAGTAGGTTGCCAATCATTGACTTGTATTTCCTCTGATATGTAGACTTTGAATCATCATCTTTGCTCAACTTGCAATTGGTTTGCATGGGAGTGATAACTGGTTTGCAATCTTCCATTCCGAACTTTTTTATCATTTCTCTGATATACTTGGTTTGAGAAATAAAGATTCCTTGGTTGCTTTGGCATATCGAAAGTCCAAAAAAGAATGATAGTTCTCCAAGTAACGACATTTCAAATTCATTATGCATATCTTTTGCAAATTTCTGGCTTAACCTGTCATCATCACTACCAAAAATAATATCATCAACATAAACTTCAATTAATAAAATATTACCTTGACTTACCTTTATGTAGAGGTTGTTGTCTGCACTTCCTTTTCTGAACCCTGCCTGCTCCAGATACTTATCCAGTCTAGAGTACCATGCTCTAGGAGCCTGTTTTATACCATACAATGCCTTCTTTAATTTACACACATAATCTGCATTCTCTGACCATTGAAATCCTTTTGGTTGTTCAATGTAGACTTCTTCTTCAAGTTCCCCATTTATAAAAGATGATTTTACGTCCATTTGATATACTTTAACACTTTTGGAGCATGCATAGGCTAAAAGCAAACGGATTGCTTCCATTCTAGCAACTGAAGAAAATGTCTCTTCAAAGTCGATTCCTTCAATCTGTGCATATCCTTTACATACCAATCTAGATTTGTTCCTTGTAACTTGTCCATCTTCATTTAATTTATTCCTGAAAACCCATTTTGTGTCGATTACATTTTTATTCTTTGGTCTTGGAACCAATTCCCAAGTGTCATTTTTCTCTATTTGATCCAATTCTTCATCCATGGCCTTATTCCAAAATTCATCCTTGTTGGCTTCTTCAAAAAAGTTTGGTTCAATTGTAGATAAGAGTGCTAGGTGTGTTTGTTCTAGTGAACGGATTTTTCTTCTAGTCTCAACTCTTGCATCTTTGTTTCCAATAATCTGATCTGAAGGATGATTCTTCTGTAGTCGTTTTCTAGGTGTCTTTGGAGATACTTGTTGAACTTGTTCTTCTATTTCTGTCGGATTCTCTTCACCTTCCTCTTCTACTTCATCTTCTGCTTCTTCTTTGAAAAGTTGTTCCATTGATTTGTTTCCTTCTTCCTTTGATTTTGGTCTGCCTATTTCATCAATTGCTACGTTGATGTTTTCCACAACTTTGTTCAATCTTATATTGTAACACTTGTATTATTTCCTTGTACTTGAGTAACCAACAAGTACTCCTTTTACCACACGAGATTCAAACTTTCCCATTCTTCCATATTCTCTTTTGATGTAGCATTTTCTTCCAAAAACTCTGAAGTGCTTCACATTTGTTGGTCTTCCTTTCCATAGCTCGTAGGGAGTTTTATCAATGTGGTTTTTTATCATTACTTTGTTTTGAATGTGAACTGTTGTATGCACTGCCTATGTCAAAAATATATCTATCAATTTGGAATCCATTATCATTATTCGATCCACTTCCTGTACTGTCATGTTCTTTCTTTCAGCAACTCCATTCTGTTGAGGTGTCCTAGCAACAGAGAATTTATTTTTTATTCCATGACTGTTGCAGTAGTCCATAAATTTCTTTGAAGTGAACTCTCCTCCATTATCAGATCTCAAGCATTTGATTCTTGAATCCATCTCATTTTCAACTATTTCCTTGTAGATCTTGAAGTTTTCAAAATCTTTTGACTTGTTCTTGAGAAATAAAGTTGCAGTCATTCTTGTATAATCATCAACTAATAACATAAAGTATCTCTGACCTTTTAAGACTTTTGTTGTATTTGGTCCAACTAGATCAATATGCACAATTTCTGGTGGTCTTGTAGTTGAATATTCATTTGATTTGAACCTGGTCTTTGTTTTCTTTCCTTGTTGACAATGCTTGCATAAAGTGTTGGTTGGTTTCGTGATCTAGGGCATTTCTCTGGCTGCTTCTCTTTTGTTGACTTTGACAAGGTTATCAAAATGTATGTGACCCATTCTTTTGTGCCATAGCCAACTTTCATCTTCCTTTCCTAAACAACACTTTTCATTTCCAATTTCACTTAACCCATATATGTTGTTTGAAGTTCTAGCAGTTGTACCGACCAATTTCCTTGAACCTTCTCTTCTTATCTCACACTTTTGTGAATCGAAAGAAATTTTATGACCTTGGTCACACATTTGACTCACACTTAGAAGATTATGTTTCATATCTTCTACCAGTAGAACATTTTGTGCCTTTTCATTCTTGTTCCCAATTCAGACTGTGTCTTCTCCAATGATTTTGGCTGGATTATCATTTCCAAAGGAGACTGATCCATTTCTTTCCTTTCGCAATGTAATAAATTTGTCTCTATCACATGTCATGTGTTTTGAACACCCACTGTCAACATACCAACCGTGTTTCTTCTTCTTAGCTTGTAGAGTGACTGTGCATTCTTCATTGCTATACTGATCTTGCTTTATTATCCATGTCATTTTCTGAGGTTCTTGTCTGTGACTATTGTTATTATGTTGAGGTTCTTTAGGAGGGACTGTCATTCTGCAATCTTTGGCCATGTGTCCAAAATTGTTACATTTGTAACATTCCACTTCAGTGCTCAAAGATTCAAACCTGTTGTAACTTCTTCTTTGTGTTTCACTAGGTCTTATTGAATAACCACTTTCTGTATGACTCTCAAAGTTGTTATTGTTCATGTTGTTAGCTCTACAATTCACATCTTTATGTCCAAAATTATTACATGCATAACATAAACCAAAAGGAGGATACAACATAATTATAGTTTGATACCTTGGAATTGAATTATTATAGTTTGATACCTGGGAATTGAATATATTCTGAAAGGAGGTGCTCTTATGAATCCTTCTTCTTCTTAAGGCATATCTGTCTATTGTTGATTCTGAAATATGAATCTTCTTGGTGGAGGAGTGTCCATGTAATCTTCCTTGTATATCTTCCTCTCCCCTTTGATTGTTTCTGCATAGATTTTTGGATTTGTTTCTTGCTCTGTTGTTTTGGAGCTTGATCCATTTTCTGTCTGATTGTATCCAAGTCCAGACTTGTCAAGATGAGATTTTTGATTGCTAATAATTTCATGCAGAACTTTTGAGCTATTTTTCATATTTTTCTTTTGAATATCCTTTCTTAGTGTGACAATCTCTACTTCCAAGTTTCCAATGATCTTGTCCTTTTTCTTGTCTAGTTCTGCTTGTAGTTTCTTGTTTTTCTTGTTTTCTCTTCTGATAAATTCTATGGAAAACATTAATTCTTCTCTATAGTCAACTTCTGCCTCTTCAATTTCATCTTTGACTTCTTCATATTCTTCTTCAAATTCTTCATTGTTGGAATATTTTACCGCCATGAATAAAACTCTTCATGTTTCACTGTCACTGATTTCATATTCATCTGGTGATGATATGTCTTCTTTGATGCATAAGATTTTATTGAAATCTTTCTTTGTAGTTATTTTTCCTTTATATGTGTGTTTTCCTTTTGAGTAACCTTCATCATTTCTCTTTTTCTTATGAGGACATTTGTTAGAAAAATGACCAATACCATCAGAATTAAAACAAATTAAAGGAATCTTACCTCTATACCTACCGTTGGTTCCCTTGTTCAGTGTTTTGATGAAGTTGGCCACTTCTTCATCATCTTTCGAGACGTCACTGTTGCTTCTATCTTATTTTTGTTCCTTTTTCTTTTTCTTTGATCTTTTGGATGCTTTGAAGGCTACTTCTTTTACATCAAAATTTTCTTGTTCAGTTCTCATTTCATATGCTGTGAAGATTCCATGCAGTTCATCCATTCTTATTGAGTCTAGATCTGATCTTTCTTCTAGTTGATATCTTTGGGTTGAATCTCATAGGAAGAGATCTTATTACCTTTTGAACAATTACAGATTCTTTGATTTCTTCTCCCAATCCTATGATTGCATTCATTGTTTCATCGACTCGTAAAAAGTAGGCTGCAATATCTTCATCTTCCTTCATTTTTAGTTGTTTGAACTGACCTCTGTAAGTTTGAAGCTTTGCTTCTTTGACTTTTGTACCTCCTTCATAAATATTTCGAATCTTGTCCCAAATCTCTTTAGCGGATTTACAATGTGCAACTTTGGTGAATATCATATCACTGAGACCATTCAAAAGTGCATTTGTGGCTTTGGAATTATTCTCACCGAGTTTTACTATTTTTTCTTTTGTTGGTGGAACTGCTAGTAATGTGTATCCATATACAATTGATTTCCAAACTTGAAATCCCTGTGCTTGTATATATGTATTCATCCTTATGCTCCAAAAATCATACTTCTGCCCATCAAACTGTGGTATTCCATTTTTATACAATTTGGAATTCTACATGATCTACCTTACAGAGGTTAAACTGATTTCTCAAGGAACCTACTCTGAAACCAATTGTTGGATTACTGAGAGGGGGGATGAATTAGTAATAGAGAAATTGTAATCCTTTATATCCAAATAAACCAAGTGTTATATCAATGTAGAATTATTATCCAATAATGAGCAATAAGAAATGAACAATCACACACATACACAGTACACCAGTATTTTACATGGAAACCCAATGTAATGTCCCCATTTTGGGACATTATAACATTACAACATTTTAGAGTGTTATGCCTGCCCGAGTAGCCAGATAGGGGTGACAGAGAGTTCGGGAGATATTGAGGGGTTTATTTGGGCCCGACTTGTATCGTTCATCAT
>ML850668.1:50769-71532 GCA_009831015.1 Picea engelmannii
CTCTTTGAGAACCCTATGTTTCATCGAAACATGTTGAGATTAAATATCATTATATTAGAGACATGGTGCAGAGGAAAGTAGTACACATGCAGTACCTTCCTAAACATGAGAAGATTACATATATCTTCACAAAACCATTTTCCAAAATGAAGTCGAGTACTTCTGTGAGATACCTGACCCGATGAAGATTACCTCCCTAGTTGAGAGGGAGCATTGATGATTACTTCCAAGACAAAGTTCGTGTACTTCCTTGAGATACTTGTCCTGGTGGAGAATTCCTCCCTAGCTGAGAGAGAGTGTTGATTATTACAACTGTGTAAGACATCCTCTAGGACATAGACCTAAGAGAGAGCCCATGAGTTGGGTGTGCCCATGAGATGGGTGTGTGGTTTCTATCTAAGACATAACTGGAACGTTGTGCAGACCTCCTCTATGCAGAGAGTTGAGATGATACTCCTATGTAACACAGTGAGAAAGAATATCTGCTGAGTTGGATGTGCCTGTGGTTGAGCACAAGTGAACGTGTGGAAAATCAAATGAGTTGGGTGCATCGTTCTGAGATAGATATGAAATGATGTATTATCCTCCTCTGAGCATAGAGTTGAGATGATGTGATACTCCAGATGATTCTCCTTTTTAACATAGTGAGAAAGAGTATCTGCTGAGTTGGACATGCATGTGCTTGAGCACAGGTGAACGTGATCCTAGTGGCTGAGCACTAGTGAGTGTGGTTCTCTTGTGAGACACAGTGAGATAGAGATGTGGACATCCCTGTGGCTGAGCATAGATGGATGTGCCCCTAGTGGATAAGCACTAGTGGGTGTATGAGATCCCTTTCTATATTGTTCAAGAGTCAAACTTACTTGTAACCCTATTTGTGATGTAAAGGGTACATGTCGGCCCCACCATAAAGTGAAAGATAATTAATGTAAAAGATAATTAAAATGGTAATTATTAATTATATTGTGAGTTATTGAGGTCGGCCCTATTGTGCCAATATACACCATTGTTGATAGGTTCAGTCTAATATAAGTAAAGGTAAATTCCCCATTGAGGAATCATATCACAAGTGTGAGTTTGGAAATTTCAACAAATACTTGTTCTTGGGAAAAGTGCGCACCTCTCTTGGGCTCTAGTATTCTAGGGTTTGTAAGCACCCTCTTGTGTGCTAGGTATTTATGGTGGTGGAGGTATTTCTCTTGAATAATATAACAAAGGATTGGATGGGTTTTCTTCCCTTGCTGAGAAGGGTTTCCCAGGATACTTCTTGTGTACTTGTGCATGGTGTTTCTTCTTTTGATATTGGTTGTTGCAACAAATTGTATATGGTTTAAGTAAAATGCTAAAAATGGAATGAACTTCATGATTAAGCCTAGCTTATTGAAAAATCAACAGTTGATAAGAGAAGATGACAATTTTGAATGGTGAATGGATTCTGAAGTGAGGCAAGGATGACTGTAAGAATTGTCGATGACTCGTAGGAATTGATGGCCTAATGAATTTAGAGGTATTCGGCTGGTATGAGACAATTGCAATAGTCGCATAGTAAGACCCACCGTAACATGATATTTTTCCAAAGTCGAATGTTATGGGGGTCAATGAAATCAGTAGAAATGATGATTTTCTTTGTGTCGTCTGAGACTCCTCATTGTCAATGTAATGAGAGTCAAGATACTACCACCCTTCTAGAAACTGTGATGATGTCGACAAGAAGGGAGACACGACTCCAAGAAGCAAATGGATTCATGAAATCTAATGAGTGAGAGGTGATATCATATACTGACGGGTAACATGAATGAATTCAAAGTGCTGTGAGACTCAAGACTACCCTTGGTTGGGGATTTTGAAGGGTAACTGGCAGCAACCGTAAAACTGAATCTAGTGTTAGGGGGACAACTAGATATGGGGTTAAACTGTACCAAAGGATAAAACCTTGAACAAAATCAAAGATCATGGGTATATGGACTTGGGATACTCGGTGTTCATGAATGATGTCAGTATGAAAAGAGAGTGGATGCCCCAACCAAGGGTGACATGGGTTGCTTTTCCAGGAAAAGGAAGGCCATCAAGGGTGATGATGAAAAAGATAAGTATATGATGGAAACAAAGGATTTTTAAAATTACCAAATAAATAAAGAATAATTGGGGTTGAGTATACATATACTGAAACGAGTGCCCCAGTGAAAGATGGCTTGGCCTGTTAAGGAACAATTTTTTGAAAGAAAAATGGTGGAGGGTGGGTTTCTATATTAGGTAAATGGATGGAGGACAATCTGTAGATGGGAAAATAGATGGTGGATGCGATGGAGGGATAATGATACTAAAGAGGTGTAGTCAATAGAAACAAGATGATATGACCTACGAGTCCATTGGGAAAGTTAACAATATGATGCGAATAAGTATGGGGTTCATTCTTGAAAGTGCATAAGACTATCGAGACTCCCATCCCTAGGGGGTGAAATCAACATAAGTGTTAAGTTGCCAAGGGAAACTATGAATGTGACAACTCATGTGGGGGGGAGTGCTACTGGGTGCCAGTACCCAAATGCAGCAGAAGTAAAGGTACTGTAGAGCCGAATGTAAGGACCCTAAAGGTAAACGTTAGAGGGTATGACTGGGAGACGTAATTCATTTGTAGAGGGAATAATTACATGCTAGTGTCGAACATATACCTGAAGGGGTTGTAAGCTTGTAGAACAAGTACCTACACACATGAAAACCAAATACCCAATGTGAACAATATCTGATGATGAATAAAATATAACAACTATTTGATAAAATTGTTCATGAGCATGCGTACCTGAACACGACGTGATAAAACTTCTCCTCTGGGGCCAAATTCAGATGATGGACCGAGGAAAGTGAATGTGTAGAAGGTGGGCCATGATCCCGTGGCTGAGAACGGATCAAAAAATAGAGGATCTGGGTTTCTGCAATAGAGCGTGGAAGTTGGGAAAAAGGGAATATATATGGTTGGTGGGCCCATAATGCCACCTCATTAGTACTTGTCACTATAGATGAATTGACTAGATTGCTCTGAGTATATTTGGAGATTGTGGGAGCGTGAGGCTACCGATCCAGCAGTGGCGAGAGACAAGTTAGTGGTCCTATCCTCCTACATTGTGTGAAATTCTTAATTTGTAGGTAGGGACTATACATAGGGCCTTATGGGGAATTTTCTAGGTAGGGGCCCACTCGTGTGTGGGAAAAGGAGGAATACCCATGCACAGGTGCGCGGGTATAATCTCTTTTCCAACACACAATGTGTAGCTATGCTTGACAAAATTGTACATGTGGGAGCGAGAGATGGGAAAACATGCACACATGAGATGCATGCCTGTCTGATTGACAACCGTGCACTCATGCACAATTGTTTCTCAGACAGTTGTGCATTAGTGTGCAGCTATGCTAAGAACATGCATGCACCTATCTTGGTGAAAGTCGTGCACTGGAGGCAAGGCTAAGGGGTTGAAATTTTGGAATTTTTTATGCTTTTGTATGGATGATGAGGTTGATCAAGTGTTTCTATGTGGATGAAGGTGATAATCATACTTCAAGAGCACGATGTCAGTGAACTGGAGAGAGCATGACTGGGACCGTCTATGGGAAGCGGTGAGAGTGAAACCAGGTGTGTGAAGATACTTGGTAGCCTGCGGGCTTCTCAAGTTCTTTGACTGTCCTCTGATACGGTCGTAGGAGTATCTGCTTTAGTATATGATCGAGATGTGGAGCACTGATCTATAGTGATTCATAGTTATAGGTCAGTGATTGACATTCTCAGCTACCAAGGATGTATATTTCCCGATGGGGCTCCCATTCCATGGGTTGGCGCTTCTTATTGATCCCCAAATTCTGGGGGATGAGTGAGTAGGTGACTTGGCGCTAGTGTCACGTTAGATGAAACATGTGATACTAAGGTATCCATATGTGGGTATGGACTACCGTCACGACCCATATATGATGCTGCCTCCTGGGGAGGATTGGGATCAACGAGGTATGTTTTTGTATTATGTTTTTATGTTTTGTGATTTTGAAGATGTCAATAACACGGATGTTTGATTTATCATCCGTGTTGTTTTGAAGATGTGGTACCTTGAGGCCAAGAGGAAGAGGTGGTCGGGGAGCTGAATCGCCAGGGACCAGTGTGATAGGTGCTTGCAGAGTCGAGGGTGGGACAATGGAGGTGACGAGATGACGCTGGTGTTGGACCAATGCATGATCCACATGGAGATGTCAGGGTGCTGCTGGAGGACCTGTGTCGATGATTCAAGTGGGTAATGGAGAAGTGTGTGGGCTTTCCGGTAGAGTGGCAAACCTTGATCCTTCGAGTGACAGTAGTGGGGGCAGCGATGAACGATCGACTGCCTCCTGGACTTGGAGGACTCCCAGCTGGTGGGGTGCCTCCAGCTGACAGAGGACCTGGGGGGAGCTCTGGGGGTACCATGAGTGTCGATTTTTGTATATATAGGCTTGGGATCCCATTTTCTATAGGGTAGTTGATACCCATTTTTGTACCTATAGGGGTGGGGGGATTCATGAGCCTACAGGAAATTTGTACATGTATATTTTTGTAAACACTTTATGACACTGGATTATATATATGGATATATTTTGGACCATGCATGTCTCTATGTGCTATGTTTTGATGTTTATGATGTCTTTTCTATGTGTTGTGAAAAATATATGATGCTTATGTATACAATGATGTTTTAATGTGATAAATGCCAATATAATACTAGGTTATCCATGTGATGTGCTACTTGATTAGATTGTCTTGAAATATGTGTAAATGTGATTGAATCAAAGTTGCGAGATAGGAGTCTAACTTGCAGGTATTTGTGAAAGAGGAAAGGATCATGAACATGATATACATTATTGAGTTGCAGGACGACAAGATGAGAATCTAATAGAATGCTAAGGTGATGAATGTGGCGATGACTGGCCTCGATGAGGAGACCAATGACGACGTCATATTAAACTTGGTTGTTGTTGGAGGAGCCAAAACATATGACATTGGAGTGGAGTATGACATGTGAGGGAGTATATAAGGCCCAAGATACCGAAGAGAGATTCTAGGTCCAACGGCTGCCACTGTCAACGTAAACAATGTGGTAGGATGATGGATGATGCTTATGTCAATAACACGGATGATAAATCAAACATGAGGGGTGGTGGTGAAAAAAGAAAACTAAAAACTATGAAACTGTGTACAAAGAAAATCCTAAGGTAGGATGGCTACACTCAAGCGTAAAAATTCTTTAAGTACAACCCGTTGACGAGTTCTTTGAGAGGGTATCCTTCTGGAGAGGCCATGATGTATGCGCCTTTAGTGAGGTAGTGTTGGACGATGTAGGGTCCATGCCATAATGCATCAAATTTCACATGGACTAGAGTATCATGGGAAATATCATAGGCTAACACAAGATCACCTTCGTTGAATGAGCGAAGGTTGACATGGTGGTTGAAGGTGGATTTGGACAATTTTTTGGCTACCTCATTGTTTTGTAATGAAGATCGACGATCTTCATCCAATGACTCTAAGGTTAGAAGGCGTTGCTCCAATGGAGCAGTGTTGGGTAATATATCAATGGCAATGCGTAACGTGGGAATTTCGCACTCGATAGGGAGGGTGGCTTCAATCCCATGGACGAGGTGGAATGGTGTAAAACCAGTGGCAGTTTTGACTGCCATGCGATAAGCCCATGACATGAAAAAAAACATATGATGCGAGTTTCTCTTATGTTTGTTGATGGTACGTTGTAACATGGTTTTGAGGACTTTGTTGACAACTTCGACCTATCTGTTGGACTGAAGGTAGTATGGAGAGGAGAAATCATGGGAGAAGCCTCATTTTGAGGAGATTTTTGCAAAGATATTGTTCTCAAAATGTTTACCATGGTCGGACACTAACTGTAGTGGGACTTTGAACTGGGTAACGACATGGTTAAAGAAAAAACACGTTGTTGTGTCAGTGGTGTTATTGAAATTGGGAATGGCTTTGACCCATTTGGTAAAGTAATCTATGACCACGACAATGTAATTGTGTCCATTACTGGATGGAGGGTGGAAAGTCATGAAGTCTATGCCCCGTTTATAGAAGGGGTCGGTTGTGATGACTGGATATAGAAGAGTTGGTGGTGCTCATGATTTGTTCACATAAAGCTGGAATTTGTCGCATCGCTTAACAACATGGATGTAGTCATGAAACAAAGTGGGCCAGAAGTACCCTTCTCGAATGATTTTTTGGGTGGTGGACACACCCGAGAGGTGACCACCACAAGCATCACTATGGAAATCGTTCAAGACTTTGTCAGCTTCGTCGATGATTAGACATCGACGAAGAATGTTGTCGACCCCACGTCGATAGAGGACATATTCGATGAGGAGGTATCGAGGGGCCCAATGACAAATGCATCGACGATCCTATCGAGAGAGATGAGACCCAAAATTTTGTGTCTGAAGTTAGACGAGAAGGTCATCGTACCAAGAATCATCAGAGGGGATGAAGAAGAGGCGTTCATTGGGAAAATATTTATTGACGGGGAGAGATTTAGAATCCAAGGGAAAATCCGTAATGAGTTTGGCTAGGACAAGAGATTTCTTTATTTTGGGAGTAGATAAATCTAGATCGTATTCTTGGAAGATGACGATCCATCGAGAAAATTTTCCATTATTTTTTCGTCGACTAAGAAAGTACTGCATGGGGTTGGAATCTGCTATGACCTTGGTAGTTCAAAGAAGAATGTAATGTCGCATATTTTGGACTGAGAGGAAAAATGCTAAGGAGAGTTTCATATCATGATTATATTTCAAGGGTGGCTCTAAAAGGTTTTTATTGATGTAGTAAATGACATGTTCATGCCCATCATCTCCTATTTGGATGAGGACTCCTGCTACTCAGACAGATGAGGATGACAAGTAGAGGATGTAATCACGATCATAGTCGGGGGGACTAATCAAAGGGGAAACAGATAGGGTATCTTACAAATCATCAAAACTTTTGTAATCATGTTCATCCCATTGAAATGGGATATCATGACGTAGTAAGAGGAGAAAAATGTGTGCGCGAGTGCCATAGTCTGAGAAAAAGCGACGTTAAAAGTTGGCTTTGCCTTATAGGCTTTGCAGTTGGCATAAATTCCTAGGTGGTGGAATTTCTGTGATGACTTGGACCTTGAGGGGGTCCATCGTGATGCCGTGTTGGGAGACAATGAACCCAAGAAGGCATCCGATAGTGATGCAAAATATGCACTTGAGAGGGTTGAAGCGGATATTGTATTGGCGACATTGTTGGAAAATGATGCGTAATTCATCTAAATGCTGAGTTCGCTTTTTGGATCGAGTAGTGAGGTCGTCCAAATAAGAAAAGATGATGCGATAAATATCATGGAAAACATAGGTCATGGCCCGTTGAAACATAGCACCCGCATTAGTGAGTCCAAAAGGCATGACACGATAAGCAAAGGTACCCCAAGGGGTAGTAAAAGAAGTTTTATACTGATCTGATGGATGGATTTGGATTTGATTGTAGCCAGAGAACCCTTCCATAAAGGATAGTGCCTCATGGCCGACACAGTCATCAATAATTTGGTCGATGAAAGGGGTTGGAAAGTTGTCTTTGGGACAAGCGTGGTTGAGATCATGAAAGTCTGTGTAGAAGTGAATATTTCCTTGTTTCTTGTTAACGAGGACAGGTTTGGAGACCCATGAAGTGTACACAATGGGGTAAATGAATCCAACAATGCGTAACTTGTCAATTTTGGCTCTGATAGCCATAGCTTTGGATGGGTGAAGGGGGCGTTGCTTTTGACGAGCTGGGGCGACATTTGGCCAAGTGTCGATTTGATGTTCGATGATAGACATATTGAGGACGACATCTTCGTATATGACTAGGAAAAAATGTCTCGGTATTTTTGAAAGAAAGATTTATAATAAGTGAGTTTTTTAGGGGAGCATGCAGCGCCGATGATGATTTATTCTACGATTCTTGGTTTAATGGAAATGACAATTTTAAGGATGGGGGAGATGTTGGCCATGTTTACTTCTTCAAAATCATCTGGGGTAGGGATAGGGTTGTTTAACTAGTCTATATGCCCTGAAGGAATAAAATCCTTGGTTTCAATTGTGCAAATGGAGGCTTGGGTAGGAGGATGAAAGGCCTCCTGTGAAATAAAAAGTGCTCTATGATGGAGTGCATTCCATGGGAAATCAGGGGTAATGAGTTCCTCCAGGATATCTTCATCGCAGTAAAAAATGAGAGAATACAGAGGATCCTGGGAGGTGACAGGGGGAACCGTCAAGGAGTAAGTGTTAGTGTCCTTAAGTGGTGAGGATGTAGACAAGGTATCATGTACAGGGTGTGAGGGACTGCTAGACATAAAGTACATGTCCCAATACTGTAGAGGGTAATTCATTCCCTTAGGGACTGATGACGAAATATATCAAATATCAGTAATGTGAGCCGCAATAGGGAGTGGATGAGAGGGCTCTGGCCAATATGTTTGGCGTACTATGACTAACGTTTGGATAAATTGAGGTAGAACTGGGCAATGATGAGTGTAGTGGCCATATTCTGAATATATGGCAAAAGCAAATTTGGTTCACAACCCTTTATCGCTTGCAGTGGAGGACTCCGTAGTAGCAGTGGATGTACTTGGTGGAGTGGCGAGCAATGTGGTTTCTCTAGGGAGATGGATTAGATTTTGTAACTCATAAAGAGTAGGGCATATATTAGTGGGGTGTACTTCTCTTTTTCATAGTACGCAAGGAGGTTGAACTCAAGGAGGAAGTGGAGCTGTGGGTTCTTTCTTCTTCCATCTTCCCCCATCAATGGTAGTGGTTCCAACAGTTGGGGGTGAGGGTGGTGTGGCAGGAGCCTTTACTGGGATCTGTATCGGTATTCCCTCCGTCTAATGAGGGATATATGGTTGAGGAACCATTGTGGGTGGATAAATATACCATATAGTGATGGAAAGTACCATGTTAGGAAGGGTAAGGGTCGCAACTACCTGGAATGCTTGGACTTTAGGTGGGGGGTAGAAAAAGGGAATTTGGGTAATGGATTGGGGGATTATCTCTCAAACTGGGATTTTCCCCTGGAGGTTGAGGGGGGGGGGATATGGGATAAGTGGTGCAGTGGAGAGCTCAGGGAGCTCCTAAGGTAATAGTTCTCTAACTGGTGGAACCTAGATGTGGGGAGGGGCCTTGATGGGAGGAGGATTGTCTTCGATATTTGTTCTATTAGAAGATACTACACACACTTGTGTCGAAGGGTGTATGAGAGGTGGTGCTCTGTGATATTCCCTCAACAAATATGGGTCTTTGAAAATTCTAGGACCCATGTCGATGACCGAAAAATCATCTGAGCTAGTGCAGACAAGGGGAAGAATGTTATCAATGTTGGTGGAATGGTTAGTCTCATCATGTGTAAGTTGGTTGATGGTGACAATTTTCCCATTGTGGGGGAACATCATCGTTCAAAACACAGAAGAGGCTACTTCCTTCATAGCATACATGTGGCTACATCTGAACAAGATATTGTAATCGAGTGAGACATCGATAACTTCAATGTTGATGAGGATGGCTTTTCCCCTGAGTTCAACGGGGACATTTTGGAAGATCCCTTTAGGTGATGATGGTCAATCGTCATAAGCTCTCAGGGTGATAGCAGATGGTACTAGCTCAGGTGAGCCAAGTTTTTTCCATACTACTTTGGACATGATGCATGTGGATGCACCTTCATCGATGATACATCGATGAACTATGATGTTCTACATCTTAACTGGTAGCTGAAAAGATACTAGGGTGGGGAGGTGTGGTTCTCCGCTATCTAGATTAAAGGTGATGAGTTTGGTATCAACTTGGTCGACTGCCCCCAAGGTAGGAAGAAAGGATTTCCAATGAGTTGGAAAGGTTTGGAGGACATCCAATATAGACATGGTTGCATGGGACTGTGCTAATTCATCGACCAGATTGTAATTATGGGTTTCCCTAGCATGAGGGTTGTGTACATTCCATCGTACTGACATATGAGGTATACGAGGGTTTGGTTCAGTGTTAGGGCATGGAATCATCAATGGTTTTCTAGCTGTAGATGGAGTCACTTCTGAGGTGGTTGGGGTAGATTCAAAGGGAACACCGTATTGGCGACCACGTGTTTGCAAAAGAATCCCTTCTTTGCTGGTAAGGAGGGTGTTGCGATCGACCAGATTCAGATGGATTGGGACCTGGGTTTTGATACTACCCCATTTGGGGTGGAGTAGGGTGTACCTCCTGTTGGGTATTCATCACTCCTTAGTGTGGAATGGAGTTTTTCAAAATGGTCAAAGTTGGTTGTTGCAAATATTATTGTGGGGCCTGCTGAGGGGCAAGAGGTGCTAGAGGATGTTGCGTGGTCATGGATTCTTTCATCCATTTGAAGTCAACAATTTGGAGGAAATGGCGTGTATAATGTCCATACTCACCACATAGAGCACAAGGGAAGTTAGTCCAGAGGTTATTATTCCTCCTTTTCGAGGT
Source organism: Picea engelmannii (assembly GCA_009831015.1). Lineage (NCBI taxonomy): Eukaryota > Viridiplantae > Streptophyta > Pinopsida > Pinales > Pinaceae > Picea > Picea engelmannii. The sequence goes on from ML850668.1 coordinate 61,288, forward strand.
TGATTGTTGTTGTTTTCCCCTTGGGGGTTTTGGTTGCCTTGATTTGGGTTTCCCCCAATGAGAGGGTTTTGTTGGGGGTTATTTCCTCCTGGTCCTGGGTTGTTATTGTTTTGATTTTTTCCTTTCTTCTTGGCATTATTCAATGGATGGGATGGATTTTCCGTATTCATTTGTTCAAAATTTTGATGATGTTGAACGGGGGAGGGTTGGACAAAGTTAACATCAACATGCAGTTGTCCTGGTGGAGGAGAAACTAGATGTGGAGGACTAGGAAATGGATAATATGGATTATGTTGTGGAGACGATCCATATGGTGTGTAGGAATTTGAAGCGTTGTCACTAGTGCTAAGGTTGTATGCAGAGGAAGAAGGTGGACATGTACTTGGTTGAGAGGCAGGATGCATCATGGGTACCAGTGAGGGTCCACCCATTGGTGGAGGGGGAGAAACATGATATCACTGTTGGTGAGCAGGAGGAGGGTAATAAGATGTCCCTCCATATGGTTGTGGATATTGATGTGCATCGTAAGTGGGTGATGGGTGGCCGTAAGGGTTGAGATGGTTCATAGACCCGATTAACCCATCCGCAGTGTGGGACATCCCAGGTTTTTCCTGGCCAAATGGTTTGGGTCTAGGTGCATCAGGTGATACTGTGTACAAGTAACCTATTTGAGCATAGATGAGGTCAAACTATTGGGCCTTACTGATGGCTTCCTCTTCTGACTGAGGAAAAGTGGATGCTACATCCTTGGCAATAACAGAGACAAGTGATTTGAGAAACCAATCAAGACGTTGTTCCTTGGTGGTTTCTTCTTTACACAAACTATGTTGTCGACACCATTCATGGATGTGGTTGGATATATGGATAGCATTGTTTTTTTTGAACTTAGAGAGGAGTTCTAAACCAATATCGTGACGTATTGGTAGTTGGAAAAAGGACAAAAAGGCCTTGGCCAATGATTCAAAGGTCACATGGGACCTTGATTTTTCATCCACATACCACTTGGCTGATGGGCCCATGAGAGTGCATTGAAACAACCTTAAGTGGATGGAATCATCCATGATTTTGTTTGAAGAGAAACATAAGTGAAAGGTCATAACATGGTTGGTGGGATCTTCTCCCGGTTTTCCTTCAAACTTTGGAATATCTGAAGGTAGTTTGGTAGGCATATTGGACCATGTGGGTTCATGCAAAATGGGATAATTCGTGAGTTTGGTCAAATCAAGAATGTTGAGGGATGCCAAGTATGGCATAGGGATATTTGGTGGAGGATTAGTTCCAACCATTGTGTGAGCAGGTAGTGGACCTATCCATTGAGAGAGATTTGGTGGGGTTGTACTTCTCCCTTGAGAAGAAGTTTGGCCTACGCCTCCTTATGAAGGAGAACTAGTGGATGGATGGCCTTGGGAACTGGACCTAAGAAAAGTGGAACCAAACAAAGATGATAAAAAAATAGAGCACTCACAGGGGTGTGAGATGGTTGAGAAGGTGAGTTTGCAAGACTAGGGACTCCTCATAGAATATGAGGAAAATTCTGCAAGCGTCTGGAACGATGGGGATTCTGTGGGTCCCCTATGGTTTCTTACCAGCAAAGTGAATGTATGAAAATGGTGATAAGAGAGAAATAAATGATCAAGAGCTATTTGTATAATTTGGACCTTCACAATATAGTGTAACTCACAATTGCATGTAATCAAATGGACATCATACATAAATCAACTGTAAAATAAACAAGCATGTGGATAGGTGTAATTTGTTCACGTGGGGGAATAATAAAATAAAATGCTCGTGTCCTAAAAGATGTATCATACTTCCTCTCAAATAGAACTGGGCCTTCCAATAGCACTCAACATTGGGGTCTAAAGCCACCAGAAGAGGAACTAGTGAAGGTTGAAATGATTAGTTATAATGAGGGGTATATGGTGCATATCTTGAGAGAGCTGATGATATTTCCCAATAGCCACACAAAATATGATCAAGGTGCGATTGTAGCCCACAATATTCACCTGGGTAGATGTCCTAAGTTTTGGCCACTAGGTGCCTCGGTCAAAGTGCGACATTTAGATTTTCGGCCTCAGAAATGGGTCACGGGATGGATGCCCTTCCAAGAGTTGGGTGACTCAAGGAGGGATGCGCAGAAAAATCAGACCTTGAACTTCGACCCTTCATGGGTATCTCCCTACCTTATGGTGTAGGAACCATTGACTTAGAGGATTTGAAAGTTCCCTATTTCTCAACTTTTATTGTTTGAAAATGTGAGAACCAAATAACGGGGGGTTATTTGGATGCCTACCCTCGAGATCCTACCTAGACTAAAAAAATTCTTTTGGCAACTCCTTTGGAGGAAAGATTAGTGAGTTTTTTAGAAATTTTTTAAATGTGATGGGATGAGAGATTGGGGGTGTGGACCAATCTCATTTGAATTAAATGGGTGTGAATAATTTCCAAAGAAGTAGTGGGACATTTCATAATTCCTTTGGAGTGGCTTTGTGTGCAAGCAAGTGAAAAGGTGAGCCAAGATTTTAATAAGTTAAGTGTGAGATTGAAACATGTGGACTTCTTATGGTCCTTTCAAATATTCTTTACCTAGCTTACTACGTGTCTTTGGTACAACCTTGCGGAATATTTAAAGCCCTAAAGAACTAGCAATGTGGACATATGGGTCCTTACAAATCCTTTAAACTCCCTAAATGTTGTTTACACTAAGAAAGGTTTGAAACTATCCTAGATTGCAAGCATGTGGGCATGTATAGGCCCATTACTTTGATCTTTAAACCTCCCTAGATTGTGATGTAAACTAAGAAAGTAATTTTAAGAAACTATCATAAGTTTGCAACATGTGGGCATGTATTGGCCCTTACAAAACTTTAAGATGATTTCAAAAAAACTAAGAGGGACCCTAGAGGGGCTTTGTCCTCTCCTAAATATTTTTGTTAAGGGAGATGAAATTTCCCTCTAACCACCTTTCTGATTCCCAAGATCACACTAGGGTGCGAGGGAAGAGCATACTTGAGGGTCAAAGTTAACTTCTAGTCCCAATTTAAGTGACTTGTGTATGAAAGCAATAACCTCAACTTAAAAATTTACAAGAAAAATGAGCCATCCATGTGGCAACAAAGAAAAATAGGAGAATATTGGTTTGTTTTACCCCCTAAGTGCCTACGTTAGCTAAAATTTCATATGGGAAAGGACTCTAAGTGGAGTGTAGTTTTCTTATAAAGTGCATGGAAATAAAAATTTGAAGGCTAGGGCCCTCAAACCTTCATAAAAACCTTTAGAATTTTGAAAAACTAGAGTTATGCGCGGGTTACAAATATGACAGGCACGCAAAGGGTGCACAGTGCGCATAATGCACAGTGTAAAGAGGCTTGTTTCACGCACAGTGCACATCTGTGGGCATGAAAATCCCCGCACTTCCTGTCACGTGTAGGGGGAGAAATTTCCAAGTGCAATACTCCTTCCTCAGCTTTGAATTTTGACTCTGGTAGGTTGGGATAGGCTGGTTTTGGTACCTGCAAGACAAAACAATCAAAATGAAGTGCACTCTAAGCTCAAATAGGGAGGAATTTGATATTGATCCCTAGTATGTTCGCCAATCTATTGTGTTGGTTTTGTCACTTGGGTGAGAAAAACAACAACACTTACATGTCTAGATGAACCTGCTAGACAAGACATAAGTTTTGTGAATGGGTTAGATAAGCCAAACACATGTATAAACAAATAAAAAAACTAAGAAAACTAAGAAATGAATGTTAGAAAGCATGAGAAACTTAGAACCATGAAAATACAACAATGACCAACATAATGCTACCAATGGATTAATAGATTAGTAGGCAAAACACTGTAGAGAAAAATAGGGACTTATGAGTCCCCTCTTCCTCCTTGGGAGGGCTCTTGAGTTTCCTAATGGACAACTCTTCATACAATGGAAGAAATGGAAAATAGTGAAGAACAACAATGCCTATTCCCTCAAGAGGTGAGTGGAATGGCCTATTGCAATGGTGCTTAAAGGCTCTAAAGAGAAAAGAGGATTCTCAAGGGAGAATTCTTGCAGCATAACAATACTATGAAGATCTTGGTTTCTTAGTGCACCCATGGCTCTTATTTATAACATTCATACATTGAAAAATGTAATTGGTTCATAGTGTGAACAAGGGGCATTTTAGGGCATACTCTAGCCCTTGACCAACCCCCAAGCTAGATTTCTTTCATATATGAGTGTCAAATCATGTTGGGGGTTGGTCCATAAGTGGTTGAGGGGCCGACAAGATCCATAAATGAGTCGGTCATAGAAGTGCATGACTTTTCTCGTACACAGTCTCACATTTAGTGCATTGTGCGCATTGAGGGTTGTGTCGGCTCGCACACTCTATGCACTATGCGCACGCTTCCTTTGGTGAATCTGCGCATTTCAATTTTTGACCCAAACATATAGTTTTTTTCCTTTTGAATGCATTTTAGTGTTGTAGGTGGACTAATTGTTGTTGGCATTGATGTTTTCTTTAACCATTTGTGTGCAATGTTGCAGATGATTTTTCAGTGATAACACACGTGCTTCATCATTCCTATTATTCCATATGAATTTCTTATCAACATCAGTGGGTGTTGTTTCCTTTCCCAAGGTAATCTGGTACAAGCCTTTACTTCTTAATAAATCCTCCATATGGGATTTCCATTGGAATTAGTTGGTGTTGGTAAGCAAGAGATTACTTGTAGAAGCCATATTAAATATGCAGATAATGTGGATTTAAAAACTGAAACTGATGATCTGGATGGAAAGATCTCGAACATTTAGACATTTTTAAAACAAACGGCACTAAAAATGAACTTTGTTTGTGAGAGTTATGCCCTTTTAAAAAAATGTATAAACAATAACCAAAGGACCACGTGGTGGTGTAAGTTGCTTTATGAAGTGACCCACTTTTATAAAGAGAAGTGGGGATCACTTTTACAATGAAGTTACTTTATAAAAGAAAAGATGCATGCAAAATAAATAACTCTAAATTAAAGATACTTATAGTGATTCACTTTTATACTTGAAGTGAAATACACTTTACAATTTTAGCATAAACTTTTTCAAAAAAAGTAACAAAAAAATAGACTTGAACTCAAGACCTCTTACTTAATAAGACAAATTTTAACCAAATGGTCTAGAAAAACATATTGTATTGTTTAGCAAGATGATTGGGGGTGTTGTTGTTGTTGTGGAAGACGACCTTGGAGAGTGTGCTAAGAAAAAATCTTTTCACACAAGAAAAAAATTCCGCTTCTCGATGACAACAAGGATTAGATCTTGGTTAGCTTACAAGGAAGATGCACCTTTTCCTATATGTTTCAGATTTTCTAAGATCGCACAGGGCATAGGGAAAATAGAATACAAATATCTAAAAGAGTAGAAACCCAAAAATAAATAATATAAAACCAAAATAAAACCAAAATAATACTCTGCAAAAATTTAAAAAATGTGTATTCAGGGTTTATACCTCCAGACCTGACTGAAATGGCCGTATCTTGGGAAAACATAAACCTTTTCGAGTGAAATGGAAAGTGTTCCTAACTAAAATGAGCACTCCAGACACAATGGAATATTCCTATAATCCCATAAATGTACATAAATGATATAAAATTGAGATGAGGCAACTCAGCTTCACGATCTCGATCTACAACATGAGCGGGTCTTCAAACAAGCTCTGATACCATGTTCGAAAACATAGGTATTCTAACAGAGGAAAAACACCTTCATTAACCACTCACACAACCAGATCAAAGATCAACACACTAATGTTTTGACGTGGTAAAACCCCTATGGGGAAACAACCATGGCCCCAGCCAATGCAGCCACTTGGAGCAGTTTATTAATGCAAAAGAAAAAAATTACAAAGATATTTTACAAGAGAGTTTCTCACAATCGATCATCGAAAAATGATCCTCCATTCTCTTTAAATAGAGATCATGGACCAATAGGGTGTTAAGCCACATATAATTGGTCATTAAGATCGAGGAGAATATGAACCGTCAGATCACTCTATGTCAGGAACATATCGTGACCATCATATTTCTTAACTACAAATGCATACTAATGTATACTAAAGAAACACACTAAGAAACAAACTTTTACCTAACGACACATTAGACCAAGTATATATTAACTAACTCCTAAGTGTCTAAATATCCTAACAATTATTGTGCATCTATTTGGGTGGGGGAAGTAGTCTCATGCTCCTCTTATTCATCATTTCCCTTTCATCATTTTAATCATTTTCATTAAAAAATAATTATTTTCCTTGTTAACATGTTATGCTTGTTTTGTTGTTATGATTCATTTATTGAGTTATTAAGAATGTTGAGGTAGTGTGTTATATTTGTCTCATGAGTATCACAATCCGAGCATGGTTTTAAGCTATTATCTTATTCTTGTGAAGGCTTTTGTATGTAGAAAGTTGAATGAAAAAAATATTCATAGTGGAGATGAAGGAAATTGGAAGCAAGATTGAAGTGTCAATACAATTTCAATCAAGTGTGAGAAGCATGAAGGCATTGCAAACTAGATCAGAAGGCATTACGAACTAAATCAAACAAGGAGATATGCAAGGTGTGTATTGCAAGACACAAGAAAAGGGACATTTACTAAGCTATCCCCATGCCCAAAGAGGATTAAAATGAAGAGGATAATGAATACTATTTCTAGCCAAGCAATGAATGTGAAGACTATGGAATTTGCAACCAAATGAAAATGTAAGGAATGGTTGGAATTAAAGAGATGGAAATATTTGAACAAGCATTATGAAGTGGTCATATAAGTGATTGGAGTGTATGCAATTGAGATGGGAGTTGTCCTTGATATGTATTACTTGTATGAACTATATCGTAATTTATAAATTTTATGGAATAAATATTCTCACAACTGGGTTGAATAATCACAATGAGAATAACAACAAAAGTTGTAGTGATTTAGAGATACAAAATCTCAAGAGTCTCCTAGAGTAGGTGAATAGTCTAGAAACTGGAAGGATAAGAGCTAGATCTACTTATATAAATAAATAATTTTCCTTGAAAAAAAGGGTTTTTTTCTTAGCATTGTAAATTGTCATCATATGTTAATAAAGATATCATTGTTATCTAGTGTGTTTATACTCTTGTAGAGATGTGTTAGTTTGTGGACCATTATCACCTCTCCCATTGATTTTGGTGGTTGTGGGCATGCACATTCTAATTGTTGGACATTATATTGTCATGGTGTTTATTCTCACTTATCTTATGCTTTCTAACATATGATATGAAACATGGAGCTTATAAACAACTTGTGGATTATTCTCGGTTGCTCAAAATATTTGGCTATGCATACACTTTAGTTGGTGGAGTATTCTCCCTATTCTATATGTCTCATCATGTTTAATCTTAGTTCGCTATTAGCTGGTTTTGTGATAGGGATATGTTCTTAGCAATTGGATTGTTTCACTTTGGAAGGAAGTTGGAAGGTTTGAATTCAAGTTCATTTATGATAACAATGATGTTAAAGTAAATATTAGATTATAATGGTCAATTAGATATTAGACATAGGCATTAATAAAGTTACTTCAACTTTAGGCTATTTTATGCTTTTATGCTTTATTTCACATTAGTTTGTTTCTCAATCTATTCCACATTTATAAAGTGGATTGACTTGACTACCTTGTAACCCTTTATAAGAAAGCTTTCACTTTCTCATCATTAATGCAATCTTGGTTTCCTTTATGTGTTTGTGTTATCATTATATGTAAAATACCCTTGCATGTTGAATAAAAAATTAAAATGTCCCAATGCAACTAAATTAAACATAGGGAAACATGCCCATAAAAATCACACGCAATTAACAACATAATAAAAACCATGAATGCATCTAATTAGAAAAAAAAAATAGCATTCAAATAAGCATATATATGCAACATAATAAACATATATAATACAAAACAAATGTATATTTTAAATTGTTCAATTAGCTGTGTACAAGGGATGTTCCTCCTAGCCATAGACTTGCTATTTATTTTATCCCAATAAGAAGCCACCCCTGAGCCGAGGCTACGAGTTCACAAGGAGATCTGTCTCTTTTTTTTGTCCACTCTCCATAATCAGATACCCAAAACCTAGGTTCTACTTCACAACAACTCCAATCCACTGACTCTCTTTCCTCACAACATGTACAACCCGAGAAATGGGATCCCCCTTCTCTACCACATAGTCCCTTGAGCCTTCCCACTTCCCTCCAGGGCTCTAGTGCACTTTGATGTCCAAGAAATATCTTAGCTTGGGACTCTAGGAACTATCAACTATTTCATTGGAGTGTTCACAATAGCTTTCTCAAGTATCTCGAGTCATTTCCTTAACAAGAAAAAACCTCATTCCCAACTTAATATCACAACTCCTGCCAAATGGTATAGTCACCCACCCTCATTTTCAACATCAAATGCAACCCAATAAACTGTCTTTCCATGGATAGCATGGTTGGTTCTCTTATCAACACCTAACTCCTCTCTTTCTCTCCAAAATTAGCAAGTAAAAACTATTGATTTTCCCATTAAAATTTACTTTTCTCCAATGCATGTTGAATCTCACATTTACCAAGATTGATTGTGATAATGCCCATGCTCTCAATAACTACATGAGGTGACTTCCTCACCTAACCTATTACATGTATTCAATGATTGCGTGTCTAATAAGTCAAATGAGGATTAGATGGTAAAGATGCATTAAATTAGACAAATGACATGGGTTTTCCCTTGGACCCCCATTTAACCCCCTCTCTTGTGGAATCATAACGCCCCATTGTTTTTGTTCCTTTCATATCATAACCAATGACTATTATTTTTATTAACTATTTCAATGTACATAATGCATAGTTTGGCCCTCGACCATATTGATCAGTGTTGATGAGTGCAACTATGTGAGACATTCTCCATCTTAAAAACCTGTAAGGTGTGGATCATTGCAGCTATGTGAGTCTTTCTCTCAGCTTACAAATTGTTGATCAAGGTTGTTTGTCATTGATGTCAACCCTTGAAGAAATCCCCGTAGCACAAGGTTTGGGTAATGGACCCAAGATTGTTTGACATAAAGAAGACTCATTATTGTCTTGTCATGGTTGATAAGAAGTAAAAATGGATGAACTCCAAAGTGGTCCCCTTATGGTGAAACCCCTCACAGGAAGACACTTTGCAGAGTGAGAGAACCCATGCTTATTTGAGGATAATGATATGAAGGGCAGTGAATTTGTGAATGAAACTATCCTAGATGGATAGTTCTTGTCATACCATTTCCGATGGTATGTGGAATGTCACATAAATCCTCGTGGTTAGAGAGTTATGACCATATGAAGTTGGAGAACCCTCATGAGGCTTATAGAAGCCCCCAAGAGTCAAAGTGCTTTGCAAAAATAAATTATTTTAATTGAAGAAGCCCTAAAATAAGGAAAGTGTAAGGCTACATGAAGATATAAATAAGAGACAAAGCTCACTCATAAGAACACACTTGTACATATTGTATATCTATTTTCTTGTGTAAAGATTATTGTAAATACTCGTGGATACATCTGAAGTGGTGAACATCTGAGGTAGCACGAAAGGTTGATGACTAAATTCTCAAAATTATAGAAAAACCCTATTTTCTGAGGTGTACACGGGTTGTTTGTGTACAAGCTATGTACATGATGAGTTATAAATGGGTTCTCTGTGTACAAGGTGTGTACATGATGAGTTATACGCAGGTTGGTAGTGTATTAGGGTGCGTACATGTTGGTAAATCCATGGAAACTTGAAGAGATGAAGATGCAGAGGTTCTAGATTCTGAGATCAAGCTCCCAGGAAGGTCTAAAGTGATCAGATACATCATATCCATCCATTGGTTTAAAAGGTATGTCTTATTTCTATGAATAGTTGGATTTTGATGTATGCATGAGGAATGGCAATGGATATTTTAGAATTATCCCTAGAGAGACTAGTGACTACATGGGATCTTCTGTATAAGTCAGATATACAAAAATACAATGCTGGTATATTTATCATTGATACTTCTTGTTGAGGCACATCTTGTATTTATTGGCATATGGCTAAGGGTCTTTATGGTACATGGTTGAGAGCTTGTATTTGTGTAGTGGTTTATGTATTGATAAGTTGAATATCAGAAAGGGTTTGATGACTAAGATCATGTGAGGGATATTATACTTGTTCATGATTACACATACCTATGACTAGAGAGAGACATACTTTCCTT
>WSFP011368492.1:0-31599 GCA_009831015.1 Picea engelmannii
GTTCAAGTCACAATCAACAAGAATTTCAGAGATAATAAACTTAGTGTTTCCAATTATAGTGGAATTGATATAATCTTCTAAAACATGTAAATGAGTGGCATCCATTCCATTTTCTGCATATATTCCAACATTCTTGTACATTACAACTTCACATACATCTGAAACAATGTCACAAACACTTGTTTGAAAAGAAGGCATGAAATCATCCATAAATGTAACATGAAAGACATGATATGTAGCTTCATCTTTGATGAAATATTTATCCCATGGGCTCCCAATAGACATCAAGTCTTTAAAGTTCTTTGTTTGGTTTGGAAACAAAGTGTTATCCTTGTCAACCTATCTAGTCCTCCAAGCTTCACTCTCTAAACCTTGAAACAAGGATGGGAGCACATAACCCACTTGTTATCCATCCAAAATCACAACATGGGAAAAATAATCAGGGATTTCCTAAATTGTAGCCAAGAAGGAGAGCATTTGTATTACATATTGTTCACACATCCATCCCAGTTTCTTACAAAGGCATTCAAACAAAACTTCTATGCATGTCTTATCATTAGTAACCTCTTTATTCAAACCATTCTAAAACATGAGAAGAAAAAGGGTAACAATCTCTTATCTCTATTCATGAATGATTGCCATACCAACATTTATCATTTGTGCTCGTGCATTGGAATTGAAGCTATGAAAATTTCTAGAAATTAGGAAGGTCATAACCATAGGAAGGTCCCTTGTTGTTAAGATATCATTTTCCATATCCAAGGCTACAGTTATGCCCTATTTTCTAATCCTAGATGGATCCAAAATATCACATTCACTTGTGTCAATTTCAAAATTTGAATTATTGGTGCAACAGTTCCTTGGACAATTTGTAGGTGCCTGGTCATTGGTTTTAATTCCATCTTTTCCTGTGTGAAGAACAATATCCTTGGATTCCCTAAAACAAGATACACCTTGTCCCTCATAATTTCCAACACAACAATTTTTCAAAATATCCATACACATATGTTCAGGGTTAGGTTTGAGATATGACTTTCTAAGTTGGGAGTTTCCATAACTTGACCATACAAACACAAAACGATTACCCAAACAAAAATTAGTCAGTATCTCTACCTTGAGTCTAGTGATTTTCTCCTTTTTGCAAGTGATTACATGTGAGTGAAGTAGTTCCTCATCGTTATTGAGAAATGATTGATCTACATCAACTTGGAAATGAGCATTAGTAATAGGATCAAACATGGATGTGCTATAATCAATGATGATAAACCTTCTCAAATGGATGGGTGTACCAACAACAAAGATATCCTTTCTACATGTCTCAACACAATGTGCATATTCATTGTTGATTACATCCAATACCCTGTCTAACCTTAAAATGGACTATGAATGCAATTCTACAAGGAATGAAGAGATGATTGTGTTATTGTTTCCAACATATGCACACATGATGTGATCAATGGATTGATCTATCTCCATCTCTTGATAATTGATTATTTCATAAATAGGTCCATAAAAAAATTGTGCAAGAAAACCCTTTCTTGTGATCAATAATGTCAGGGCTCGTGGGATCACTGAGTAGGAATGGAATCTCATCCATAACATTTTAATTACAATAGTTCTTGAAATTAATCACAATATTCTTCATTGATGGTGTTAGAATTTTCTCTGGATGTCAGGACAGGGGTTGGTAGAACAACGCCATCGTTTAGATTGTTTTGTGACCCACAACCCTCATATATCACCTTCTCTTCAATGTTCTACGCATCTATCATGTCATGAAATCCATACTCCTATGAAATTGTCTCTAGATTTCAATTTTCATTTGTAGAGGAAGCAAAAATACTCATACGAGTACTAGGAAAAGGTGGTATAGCGACCTCATTTGAAATTTGGTGGTCATACCCTTGAACAATGATAGATAGGTATAATGATGCACATGGCTCTATGTGACTGTAGGCTTCATAGACTTTGTATCTACAACTTACCCTTTGTTTTCTAGCCAAGCATGAACATACACAACCTACAACAAAACATTTGTCTTCAAGAGGAAGACCAATAGTAAAAGATAAATACTTATCTATTTTCATTCCACAAGGATCGTGGCATAAATTTAGCATGAGATCAACCCTCTTATGCTCCTTTTTGTCACAATTACCATAGTCATAAAAAATGGGAGGGACATCAAAATACACAAAATATGATCTATGATTGTCAAGTTGCAAGCTAATGGTTTCATCATTTATAGGATCATGTCCATCTACATCTACGGATTTATCACATCTATTATTTGGTTGTTCTTGGAATGTCATACATTGGGTAGAATGTGGAATATTTCTATCATCATATGTGTTGGGTGTTATAGACAACTTGCAACATAGGTGGAAGTCTATTCATTATGGAGCATACAAGATTCATTTTTGGTGGCCTGTTGTTTTTCATCCAGATCTGTGATTTTATCATATAAGGTAGTAGGATTCATACCATGACAGAATCCCAAACATGTACTATATTCCTCACACTAATCATCTTGATTTGATTTCTCTATTGATTCCAAAATACAAACTTATTTATTGACATTGATAGGTTTAGATGTAGAGCTGGAAAAGGACATGAGTTTCTCACATAATGCCTTATTTATGGTTTCCCTTCCTCACTATCACTCATGGTTGGATTTTAACCTAGAAACATTTCTAGTGATCACTGACCCATGGGATTTCCTTGGGATAAGGAATATAGGAAACCAACCTCAAATTTGATAAATTTGTTTTTCCTAACTTATGAGAAAGTTGAAGAAAACAAAAATGGAGTAAAGAGAGAAAGCTTGCCTGAGCCATGGTATGAGGTGGCATATCACCTCTTGAAGTACATCACATGTGAGGGTAGGATAAGTATGCTTTATGCCTACAATTTTAGATTCCTTCACCAATTAAGGAATTTTCTCCACAAAAGGCTTGAGGAAAACATCAGCATCCCATACTGCCTATTGCAATATCTAAGGGAAATGAGAACCAAGTTCAAGAAAGGAAAGGAAGATGAATTATTCCACCATGGTATAATAAAGTTGATAATATGTGATTCCTTAACAAGGTATCCAAAAAGGATTTCCTAATATGATTTTGTCACCATGACTATGGATGACTTCAGATCCCTACAACTTGCAGCTAAAGAGCCTAGTCATGAAATGGGCACTGGGAGTAAAAATAAATCTAGAAAGGTTGAAACCATCATGATAAGGAAGTAACATAAAAGAGTATAGGTGGAAGAAGAGGACTAGGATGTGTAAGAAATACTAATCAAAATGTGGACCCCTGATAATAGTCCCCTAAAAATCAAAGATCAGAGTCATTCTACATATATAAGGGAGAAAACCTTTGCATGAAGGGCTAGGAAAATATCCCATATAGATAAGAATACAGTAATTACTCATCTCTCCACCACACTTGTAAATTTGGAAGAGGACCCTCACCCTATTAATGACCTAATTGAGGTACAAGAATAAAAGAAACAAGAATCTTCCAAGAGGGATAAAACTTCAACACACAACATCATGAATGAATTAAAGGAAGCTAGGGATAAATCCCTCAATTGAAAAAAAATGGTAGAAGCTAAGGAAAAATTAGAGGACAACAACATATGGTAGAAGCTAAGGCCAAAAGAATAGTTCCATGTTATTAAAAATACAACATATTGACAGAAGAAAACAAGTAGAGGCCGAAAACAAAACTTTCAATATTGAGCTAGCCAAAACAAAGGAAGGAATAGACAACAATAATGAGAAGGTTTAGATATTGGAGGAATAAATAGATAAAATAGTAGAAGAAATAGGGGAAATTCTTAGCTACAAACCTCCAACTAAATTATATTTTTGGGTTGTTATATTCTTTGCAGTGAAAGTCTAGTCGAGGTGAATCGACTAACGATCGAAGGTCGAGGTGGATCGACAACAAGTTGAAGGTAGAGAGAGTCAACAAGGAAAAGTCGAAGTCAAAGATATCGATGACAATTCAACTGACAAGAGGTTGAAGTGAGGGTGCGAGAAGATCGACTAGAGATCAAATGAAGGATCGATTGGTAACCCGACTTGGAGTCGACTGTAACAGAATTCTGGGATTTACGGGATTTGTAGCCAATGACATGCATGGATCTGTAAACTTTTTTGGGCACCAAGTATTTAGGGTATTTTCCTGTTGTAAATCCTATAAAGAGGCGTGTTGTAAGACCGTAAAGGTTAATGAATATATCAATGTATTTGGAGTAATATTTAGACGTAGGTTGCTAGTCATGCATATGTAAGCCATATTGGCTACAGGGTTGTTCTTGCGCATGCAAGAGGGTATTATTTAGATTGTGTCTTAGGTGTGGAACAAGGTTAAACATGTAACCTTTTATTCTGATTGAATAAAACAACAAGAGAGCAGAACACTCAAAGGAATGTTGGTTTTCCCGATTAAGGTTTTCCAAGGTAAAATCCTGGTGTACTGTGTGATTTCTTGTGTCATTTGCATTCTTGATTAAATTCTTCTTCTCTTATGATAGGATTAGTGTGGAAGTGTCTTTCATTTCCTGACCTGTGGTATTAGAGCTTAGGTCTTCCCTTACATGAGTCATCATAGCGGTGTTATTCTTTGGCAAGTATATCAAATCTTGATTTGCTAATATTGAATCTCAAAACTAAACCCTACATATAGTAAGAGTCATAAGTCATAAATTGAGTTAAATATCATGGTAAAGAATGGCGAGCAGTTCCAAAACAGAGATAGAAAAATTCAATGGATAGAATTTTGAGCTTTGGAAGCTTAAAATGGAAGATATTCATATCGATAGAGAACAATGGATAGTGGTTTATCTAGGTACCTAGTCGAAATGCATGTCGACGAAAGAGTGGGAGAAACTTGAAAGAAGAGAAAGAAGAACGATTCAGATTTGTCTTGTAGATTCACTAGTGTTGAATGTCTCAGGTGAAGATTTGACCAAGAAACTATGAGACAAGTTGGGAAGCTTATACCGGTCGAAATCTATGGTAAATAAGTTGTTTCTCATAAATAAATTGTATATTCTAAGGATGAGTGATGGCAGTTCAGTGACTGAGCATTTAAATGTGTTTAATACCATGTTAATCCATTTATCATCTATGGATATTAAGATCATTGATGAGGAGAAGTGTATCATCCTATTATGTTCTTTGCCAAACTCTTGGGATAGCTTAGTCATGGCTATTGGGAGTAATACAACCACACTAGCACTAGAGGACGTGGTTTCTTATCTATCGTCAAAAGAAATGAGAAGGAAAAACATGGAAGGATCGACCAAAGATGCTCTAGTAGTGAGAGGTCGACCGATAGACAAAGATAAAGATAGATTCTCTGGTAGAAATTTCAAGTCGAAGGGTAGTTATAAATCCCTAGTTCATTCGACGTGAAGGTGTTGGAAATGCGGTAAATATTGGCATTATAAAAAGGAATGTAAGTCAAAGGCAACAGAAGTCAATGATGGATCTGATGAGAAGCAGTCAATTGAGATAAAGACAACCTCGGAGAAAGGAGGTGATGTGTACCTAGCATCAACCAGTACACAGTCGGATCAAGATGTTTGGTTGATAGACTCAAGAGAATCATATCATATGACACCACATAAGGAATGGTTAACTGAATATGAAAGATATGATGGGGGTGATGTGTTCTTGGGGGACGACTCGACAACCAGAATTGTTGGACAGGGAAGATTCAAACTAACATTGTGGGATGGGAGAAAAATAACCCTTCCAGGTGTGCTTCACATTCTAGGTTTGGAAATAAACCTGATATCTGTCAGCAAGATGAGTGATACATGTGTGCATACTCTATTTCAGAAGGATTCGTGCAAGATGGGCAGAGGTGTGATGGTATTAATTAAAGGAGTTCATATTGGTACCCTGTACAAGATTTTAGGGAATGTCAACTCAATTAGATTCAAAAACATTGTTTCTCCTGAAATCGACTTGACTGCGACTCGACTCGACTTGATGTCAACACAACTCAACTTGACTCGAGCTAAGTCAATTCAAATCAACTCGACAAGACATGATGAAATCGACCCAACCAGGCTATGGCACGAGAGGATTGGACATGTTGGAGATAAAAGGACTTCAAACTATGAAAACCAAAGGTATGGTCGAAGGTTTTCCTTAATGTGGGTTAGAAGTAGAATTTTTTGAACATTGCATATATGGAAAACAAAGTCCGGTGCGATTCGCATCTGGAGCGACAAGGGAAAATGGGATTCTGGAACTAGTGCATAGTGATGTGTTTGGATTGGTTAAAGTGCGTTCACTTGGCAAATATTTGTATTATGTCTCCTTCATAGATGATTTTTCGAGGAAGACATGGATATTTTTCCTGAGGAAGAAATCATAGATTTTTGAGAGATTTAA
Source organism: Picea engelmannii (assembly GCA_009831015.1). NCBI lineage: Eukaryota > Viridiplantae > Streptophyta > Pinopsida > Pinales > Pinaceae > Picea > Picea engelmannii. The sequence continues at coordinate 6,410 of WSFP011368492.1, forward strand.
GGAGTTTAAAGATCTTGTGGAAAACCAGACAGAGAAGAGGATTAAAGTGTTGAGAAATTATAATGGGGGTGAATTATGTAGAAAGGAATTTGATCAGTTTTGTAAGAAATGTGGCATAGAACGCCAAAATACCACACCATATACCCCACAAAAAAATGGAGTTTCCGAGAGAATGAACAGAATGGTGATGGATAAGGCAAGGAGCATGCTCAGTGGTGTTGGGATCACACAAGAATTTTGGGCCGAGGAAGTTGACACTGCAAGATATCTTGTAAATATGTCTCCTTCTTCGGTGCTAGTTGAAACGACTCCAAATGAGGTATGGGCTGGTGAGAATCCTTCAATGGCACATCTCAAATTATTTGGTTGTGATGCATTCGTGCATGTTCCCAAGGAAAAGAGGAGCAAGTTGGACAATAAGGCATTCAAATGTATTTTCATTGGATATAAAGAAGGAATGGAAGGATATAAACTCTAGGATCCTGCATCAAGGAGAATAGTGTATAGTCAATATGTGGTCTTTAGAGAAGTCATAGGTAAGTCTGAGCCTGAGGAAGTTGGTCAGACTAAGAATAGTCGTGATACGGTGCGATTTGAACTGAGAAATGAAGAAGATGATTCAGACGAGTCGATTGAATCTGAGGAAGAGTTGGAACAACTGACTTAGGTGGTAAGGAGGTCAGAAAGAATAAGAAAAATAGTTGAGAGGTATAGTTCACCCGAATTTCATTTTGCATTCATGCTAACTACCATCGACGATGAGCCCAAGTTAGTTGGTGAGGCAGTTCGACATAGGGTAAACTCTGGAAGGACACCATGGTCGAAAAGTTGGAATCCTTGTACAAGAATGAGACCTGGGATGTAGTTAAGTTACCTAGTGGAAGAGATCCCATCGGTAGCAAGTGGGTGTTCAAGAAGAAAATGAATGCAGCAGGACAAGTCAAGAAGTTCAAAGCTCGATTGGTAGTGAAAGGTTATTCCCAAGTCGAGGGATTCGACTTCGGTGAGATTTTTTCCCCTGATGAAAAATTAACTTCCATTAGAGTACTAATGTCTCTGGCTGCAACATTCGATATGGAGATAGAACAGATGGATGTGAAAACAATGTTCCTATGTGGGGAATTGGAAGAATAAATCTACATGAAACAACCCGAAGGATTTGTAGTAAAGGGAAAGCAAGAGTTGGTGTGCAAACTCAAAATATCCCTTTATGGTCTAAAGCAATCGCCAAGGATGTGGTACCATAATTTTGACACATATATCCTTAGTTTGGGATTTGTGAGAAGAAAAGTTGATCATTTCATATATTCCAAGGAAGAAGGTGGGAATTTCATATATGTAGCTTTGTATTTCGATGACATGTTGTTGATTGGAAACAACATGGATGCAATAAAGGAGGTGAATAAGCAGTGATCCTCCAAGTTCGACATGAAGGATATCGGTGCAGTTAACTTCATTATGGGAATGGATATTAAGAGAGATCAAGCCGCTATAAATCTATGGTTGAATCAGATGAAGTATATTGAAACAATTTTGAAATGGTTCAACATGCAGGATTGCAAACTGGTGAAGGTGTCAATTCCTATGGGAACAAGGCTTATTGTTGAACAGTTTCCAAAGTCACGGGAAGTAACAGAGGACATGGCACATGTTCCCTATGCAATTTTTGTTGGTATTCTAATGTATGCGATGGTCTGCACTCACCCAGGCATTGCCCATGTAGTGGGAATGTTGAGAAGGTACATGTCGACACCTAGAAAGGAGCATTGGACAACTGTCAAGAGAGTATTCAGGTATTTGTGTGGCATGAAGGACTATGATATATGCCACCAAGGAAAAATTGGAGGTGACAGTGGTAAATTAGTTGTACATGGCTTTGTCAATGTCGACTGGGGTGGAGATATGGATCGATGGAGGTCAACCAATGGATATGTCTTCAAGATGTTCGGTGGAGAAATAAGCTATATGAGTAAGCGTCATAAGGTTGTAGCCTTGTCAACAACAAAATTTGAATACATGGAGACCACTCATGGAAAAAAAGAAGTGGTATGGCTTCAAAGGTTGTGTTCAGGAATCGGGTTTGAGAAAAGAGTTATGGAGATAACTTGTGACAGTCAAAGCACAATATTTCTGGAAAAGAACCCTGCTTATCATTCAGAGACTAAGAACATTGATGTACAATACCATTTCATAATAAATATGGTGGAAAGTAACAAGGTGTTGTTGGAGAAAGTAGACATGTTGGAAAACATAGCAGACTCGTTGACCAAGTCTGTGAGTGTTGTGAAGTTCTATTGGTGCAGAGAGGCAATGGGCATTTCTACCATGAGTCTGTAGATTTTATGAGGTCCTATGAGGCTTCCAAAATAGTTCTGCCTTTGACCTCTGTTTGGATCTAAGTTTTAATCTCTGTGACTTCCCTTTGTTGTTGTTTTAGGACAACAAACAATCAAGTACTTTTTTCTCACGATTTGATGGTTAAGTTTCCTTCTGAGGTGCCCTTGCAGGTGTTTTATTATCCCGATGTTAGCACATGAAATATACTCAAAAAAAATAACACTACCTCTATATCTTTACAACTCTAAATATTGATTTACAATTCTAAGCATGCATGAAATGAACACAAGTAATTTTGGTCAACATGACCCTGGATAAAAAACCCCCCGGGGAAAACCAGTTTGGAATGGAAGTATATATAAGTGGTGTCTAAAGCATGAGATACAACAACAAATACAATATGATGGAACATGTATACAAAGCAAGCTCTTCTCGAGCCTTGCCAAAGGATTCAAGGAGATATGTGCCCAAGCTTAGTGTGACATCTCCCTTTATTGCTCTATCCTTTGAAATGAAGCACCCTTGCTCACTGAAGCGCTGATGGAGAAACCCTTGCACCATAATGTGCTCTTGTGTGTTGCTTCTCCACTGAAACAATCCTCAAAGCAATATGACCACTGCAATACCTCCCTTCTATAAGTGTGCCCTCCTACTAAAGTGCACCCTCCTTCAAGCAAGAAAAAAAACCAAAAATAAGTTGGGCCCTAAGCCTTCATGAGCCCTCCATGGAAGGTGGCGCCCAATCTCTCCTCTCCCAATGCTTCCATTCCCATCCTCTTTCCCTTCTCCAAACTCTCTTGGTGAACATACAAGTGAATGAGCCTCTCCTTGCCCTGTGTGACCCTCTTAAGGAAACATAAGGAAACCTAGAATATGGGTGGATGAGATCATCTCATCCCATCTCTAATCAAGGGTTGAGATCTCTCCAAAATAATCTCAACTTAAAACCCACTTTACACAAGTTTCCATAGTTTCTCTTTACGTCCCTCAATTCACCCATAAAGTGAAATAATAGTCATTTTAGGCTAAAATGACCAAATTTCACTTTTGACTTAAATCTCCTAAGTCAAAGTGAAATTAGACATAAATTACATGGTACATAGTACAAAGTATTTCCCACTTGTGTTTAGAGGCTCACAAACACAAGGGGAAAAATTTCCAAGGTACCCAAATATCAACACTCCCTCTTACCGAGGAAAGTGCCCTTCACCACCAATCTCATCCCTGAAGTTGACATGGTTGCCTACTGCCAAACACTCGGGGAGTATGGTTGTACCCTAATCAATGAAAGTAGTCTCTGACATAGATCTGCTCAATTTGCGTGATCTATAGATGGAAGTGTCTCTCCACCTATCCAAGATCACCTAGATCTTGGTATCAAACCAAAGATCTCAACCTTGGTCTCCCACCAAGGATTTCTACCTCCTGGCATATCGCTAATGGTCACTACTCTTAGAATCGCACCAAGAGTCACTCTCTTGGAATCTCACCAAGGGTATCTAGATCTCGACATCTCACCAAGATCCTCAACTTGGCCTCTCACCAAGTGACTTTCACCTGAAGTGGATCCAGAACCTGATCTACCAGTCTCTGTAGCCAAGTGAGGCTCAAGCCTCTGTGGTTCCCTACTTCTCCTCATCAATCTCTGATTCTCTGAAGCCCCTGCACCAACCCTCTGTCTTGACAAATCTAAAATTGAAGTTGTCTCAGGTGGACCAATCACCCTTATCTGAGCTCCCTCTAAATCACTATTATGAGTCAATAGGTCCTCCTCAACTATGTCTCCCCACCTAACGATGGACAGTGTAACAACTAACAAAGAAGTGGTGAATGCACACTCTCTCGCAAGTTGTGTATCGAACTCAAGCTCCTCTGCTTTCATTGTTGAATCATATTGTTGCTTCTTCTTCTTCTTCTTCTTTTTCTTCTTGGGACACTGTCCTGCATACTGACCCATGTCTCCACAAACAAAGCATCTCATTGTGCTCATGTCTCTCTCCTTCCCACCGCCACTTGGCTATGGTTTGGCCCCTCCCTTGTGACTCTATCTACCATCTTTTTCGGTCTTCTTCTTGCCCTTAGTCCATAGAGCAAGGTCCTCATCGCCCTAGGTAATTTGTTGTTGTGATGAGGACTCTAAGGTGAGTCTCGTCTCCTCCTGAAAGAAATCATCCCAAAGTCTTTACCAAGTAGGCATATGATCCATGTGGGTATTGGTGTCCACCCATTTATTCCACTGGCTCGAAAAACAGTTTTGCACCTTGGCAGTTTTTCGATAATTTTTCGGGTTCCAAACTTTGGGAGTCGTTTTGAGGCCCTAAATGACATTTTTGGGGGATTTGGGGCCCAAGTGAATGACTATAACACTTACCTGGGCCATTCAAAAATCGTTCTTCTCGTTTAGACCTTTCCAACAGGCTATCGTGTGCCTAAAACAAAGATCGTATGCAAAATTTATGACCCCGGGAAGTTGATGTACTAACTTACCCAAACAGGGCCCACATGACTTTTGGCACTTCATCTCCTAGGGTTAGGTTTTTAGATGTCTAGGGTTTTTAGCATTCCTGTTTATTGTAAAAAATGCCTTTAGAGCCTCATTATAATCATTTCTTGCAAATGAGCACATTCGTCACATCTCTTATCAGAGATAAGCCTCCACCATTCTAGCGAGGTTGTTTTCCATTGCATTTTACTATTTCAGCTTATTTCCTTATTGAATAGAGAACCAGTTTTATTGTATCTATGTTATTATGTGTTAAACATATTTTGATAATTTGTATTCAATTCGTTCTGCTCATAAAATTTGGATCAATGGTATCAGAGCGGTCTGCTCCTTGTCGTCTTAATGCATGTCCCCAACGAGGTCAGGGTACAAATAATTGGGTCTCGAGCTTGTTTCTCCTAAGGGAAAAATCTCTCGCACGCCCAAGTGACCTCTCATGGAAGGAGAAAAAAAAGATGACTGGATAGGAGATCCTTTCAAATTTTGCTTGAGGAATCCCTCACGCAACAGAGGAACAAGATGATGGTAAGTTTCGTGAAAATCCTTCGACGGCTACCAACATGCGACACATATTCCTCGAGCGGAGGTGTCACCCCCTTCATGGTACAAATCAACTTCGATATTCCTATATTTGAAGTTCAGATAGACAGAGAAGTTGTAGACAAGTGGTGGAATCTACTAGAAGGGCATTTTTCTATCCATAATTTTTTGAATAGAGAAAAGATTACTTTTGCGCTCCTATAAGTCATTCCCCATGTCAAAGATTGGTGAGAAAAATTTTGTGAGCAAAAGGAAATAGAGGAACCCTCATTATTTTCAGTTGCAGACACCTAGGAATCCTTCAGGGAAGCTATTAAGGAAAAATACAACCTTATCAGAAGTTATGACAACTTGTATACCAAATGAACCACACTGCGGCAAGAAAGAGACCGAGCAGTGTCAACAAATATCTTCCATACCTTGTGCACCAAGATGGGTATCAAAGATTCAGCGCGACATCTAGTGCTCAAGAATCGTGGTGCTCTGCATAGATACATATAGACCGAAATGGAATTTTTGTACATCTCATCCTTGGGCATGACCTACCAATATGCTGTCAAAATCGAGCAGAAGCTCAAACAAAAGCTGCGACAATTTGGGCCTGGGAACCCCTCACAACAAAAGCTAGGAAAGGGCAGCCCCAACCCACAGAACAAAGGACAGAGAAAATATGGACAGTATCAAGATAACCAGTCTAAGCTACAAGAAAAGATGGACACCGAAAAGACAAAGAAAGATATTGGGAAGTGGTGCGAATTCCATAAGAGCCCTTGGCATAACACTATTGATTGTCGCTCAAAGTAGTTGCTAGTGGACGAAGTGAAAGCCTTTGAATCAAATGCAAGTTCTGACTCGGATTCAAAACCATAAAGGGGAAGATGAATCATTGACGCAGAACCCAGTTCCACTGTTGCTACCACCAAGCTCCAACCTGGTGAACCAGACGAGCAAGAAGAAGGCGAGTGTCTCTTCCATTCATGGATGTGGGTAAAAGGCACCCCGCTACAATTCATCATTGATAGCAGTAGCTAAAAGAGCCTCATCTCAGCAGAGGTCATCAAGCTCATGGCCCTACCAAAAATGCCACACTCACAACCCTACACCATTAGGTGGCTCCACCAAGGAAGCAATCTTCGTGTCAGCCAACAATGTGGGCTGTCGTATGACATCAAGCCCTTCAAAGACGAGGTATTGTGTGATGTTGCTCCTCTCAAAGTTTGTAATGTTGTTTTGGGCCAACCTTATTTATGGAAACATCATGTTGTATATGATTCTAGGGCTCGTAGTGTTATTATTACTTTGAATAGGAAATTGTACAGGATAACCGAGGCAGTCCCTCCTAGTGTTATTTCCTTGATCTCTGCCAAGAAATGAAGGAATGTCATCTCTCAGACTGGGAAATTTGTCTTCTTCGTGATTCACTCTCAGAGTGAGTGAAATATCATAGCCACATCTAGGGCCTCCGCGGCCAATCTCTCCACATAACAAAAGCAAGTGGATAAGGTCATGGAAGAATACTCATATATCTTCTCCTCTCCTACAAGGGTACATCTGCACTGCCAGGTTAAGCCTCCCATTGATCTGATCCCAGGTGCACCGCTACCCATTGGGTCAGTCTATCATCGCTCTTTGTTAGAAAGTGAGGAGATCAAGATTCAAATCCAAGAACTGCTCCACAAGGGGCACATCCGTCCCAGCTCATCTTCTTGTGGGAGCCCAATCGTGTTGGTGTTGAAGAAAGACGAGACCTAGCAACTATAGGTTGATTATCGGGCTCTGAATAAAATCACAAACTGAAACCAGTACTCAATTCCCTGAATTGGTGACCTCCTTGATCAGCTTATGGGGGCCAAATACTTTAGTAATATTGATCTGAAGTCTGGCTACCACCAGGTTCGAATAGAACATACATATGTATGGAAGATCGCCTTCAAGTCAAAAGAAGGTCTTTTTGAATGGTTGTTCATGCCCTTTGGTTTGACAAATGCTCCAACAACTTTTATGAGGATGATGGACTATATCCTATGACCTTTCACCAATACTTTTGTAGTGGTGTATCTGGATGACATCCTCATCTACAACAAGACTTGGGTGGAACACTTACAGCATATTCAGCAGGTTTTGCACACCCTGCAGCAACACAAACTATATGCAAACTTGGAAAAATGCTCCTTCAACATGGATCAGGTCCATTACTTAGGCTACATCATTGATCAGCATGATGTGCATGTGGATCCAGCCAAGATCCAGGCCATCCTTGACTGGGCAACCCCAACCACACTCACTGAACTTCGAAGCTTCTTGGGCCTTGCTAATTTCTATCGCATGTTCATGTTGGAATTCTCTCATATCGCATGGGCCCTCAACCAAGTAACCAAGGGTGGTGGTAAGGAAACATTTATGTGGGGCATATCCTAAAAACAAGCCTTCGATGACTTGAACAAGTGTTTGTTCTCATCCCCAGTACTTTCATTACTGGACCTGCATCATCCCTTTGAGATTGAGATAGATGCTTCAAACTATGTTGTGGGCACCGTTCTCACTCAACACGACCACCCCGTGGCATATCATAGTAAGACACTTTCATATGTTGTCTGTAATTACCCTACTTACGACAAAGAAATTTACTCCATTATGCAATCATGTCGCCAATGGAGACATTACATTCTTGGGAAAGAGACAGTCATCCACATTTATCACAAGACACTACATTTCATGCAAACCCAAGGAAAATTGCAGAATGACCTCCATCAGAAGTGGTCCACATACTTACAGCAATTTCACCTCAACATCAAGTATAAAATAGGAAGTACCAACTAAGATTTTGATTGCCTCAGTCGACCTCCAGTCGTGGCACTCACCACGGTGCTAGACTATTGTAGCCATGAGACCTTCGAATGGCCCCACCTCTATGAGATAGACCTTGACTTCTCCACCACCTACCAAATGTTGGGTGCCAAATCAGTGGTCACTAATTTCCATCTTCAGGATGAGTTTTTGTTGTTAGACAACTGAGAGGGGGGGGTGAATCAGTTGTTACTATGCTTAAACAATTATACCCATTTTAAACTCATTACAGAACACTTAATGATGATCACAATAATTCAGGGAAGTAAGAAATATATTATTCAACATCAATCACATACATGAAGTATACAAAGAAATATATTCCTGAGGAAACCCATAAAGGGAGAAAACCTCTTCTTCTTAATATGATAAGTATTCTTTATTTTTGGTACATTATCATTCTTATGAGCACCCACTCTTTGTGAGGCTACCACCTCTATTTTACAAGTTGCAACTTGTTGAGAGCACCAACTCTCTGGTTTCTATAGCACCCACTAGAAGGAAGCACCAACTCCCTAAGTGTTCCAGCACCAACTGGATGGAACCACTAACTTCCAGTCACACAGGCACCAACCTGTATAACAGAGAACAATGGTTCTCCCTTGCACCACCCTACCACCCTAGTTTTTCTGGCTGTAACCAGATGGAAGCTACAACTTCCTGTGTTCAAGAACCCACTTGAAACTCTGAGGACATCAGTCCTCCATAGCACCACCCTACCACCCTAAGATATAAATCTTTGCTTGCTAAAATTTATTACAGTGGTACAACATTTATCAATGACTTACCAGTCTCATCATTATTCTTCTACACTGCTCTGCTATGCCTGCATCAGTGTCTTTATGCTCGCATCTTCTTGCGCTTTATGCTCTGTACACCATATTTTTTCTATGCGCTATGCCTTCCCTCTGCACTTTCTCACTCTATTCATGTTGTATTCTACATTACATACAGTTCGACATATTTCTTTTATTCATGCTCTCATCATCTGTTACACTCTACATCTCCAACGCTCAATGTCGGAAATCTCAGAACGCTTCAAGAGCCATGATTCCAATGCTTAGGAACAATGATTCAACCGCTCAGGAATGATGATTCAGTTAGTGTAACTGAATCGTAATTGATCAAGAAATCACAAGATGAAACAACAACCCTTCAATCAAATTCGGTTTGATCAACGCCATTGGATTATACACGTAGAGGCTTTTTGATCCACAGGTCCTCGTGAACTTTATTTAAATCTCTTATATCACATGACCAACAGTGGTAACTAGACGCTAGGCTTAACGAGCACTTCAGTGATTATCAATTCAATGATCACGATTCAATATTCTGATAAGATGGATGGTTGACAAAACTTCTCCCTTCGAAACTTCAGGTTTTCAACTTTTCAAACCTTCGAATCAGATTGGACGATTTATTTCACGGAAACAAATCAACAGTGAGATTTGATCCTTACACTCATCCTTTCATTGTTCAATCCGACAGCTATGAATTAATCAAACATTAAGATGGACGGTTGTCGGAACTCCGCCCTTCGGAACTTCGGGATTTCAACTTTTCAAACTTACACTATCCTTCCATTGTACTATGATCAATAGTTGACAATACACCCGAAGTGATCTTTCAAATCGGGTGACTTGTGTCCTTTCTAGCGTGGTCTGCCACACGTCCTTGTCGACGTGGTCTGCCAGATATCCTTGTTGACGTGGTTTGCTGACATGATCTCCCATATGTCCTTTGTTGACGTGGTCTGCCACATGTCCTTGCGGATGAGGTTTGCTGACATAATATACTGACGTAGATCTCCCTGATCTAACGGTCATCGTATGTTCTCCAGATTCGATGGTCCTTATTCATTTCAAATTTCCGGCTCTTTGGGCTTCAGGTTTTTCAAATCTCAAACTGAAAAATCTGAAATGAGATTTTTTCAAAGCTTAACCTCCTCGCATCTTTATACCCGAAATAAATGTTGTTCGTCAATCATGATCTTGGATCGATGGCTCGATCTATCTGCGATGCATCTCTTCTAGCTTATCTTTTCCTTCCACTTAGAATGATCCAACGGCTGACAGAAATTCGCATAAATGAGATCTCAGATCTTTTACCTCGCTTATCCTATCCTTTCACTTGAAATGATCCGACAGCTGACGGGAATTCGGGTTTGATCCGATGATTGGCGGGTATTTGGATAATTAAACTCTCAGCCCTTTTACCTCGCTTAACATATCCTTCCACTTTAAAATGATCTAACGACTGACGGGAATTCGGGTTTGATCTGAAATATGACGGGTATTCGAATAATCAAATTCTTAACCCTTTAGCCCCGCTTATCCTATCCTTCCACTTAAAGTGATCCTACGGTTGTGAAGATTCTCGAAGAAGTTCAACGATCAAGGATGGTTGCGGAACCACAACTTGTGAGTGATTTAACTCCTCACCAAAACTCCGCAATTTGAAGTTGTGCGTCGTTGGTGAGTCAACCACAATCATCGATCTTCGAGGCTATAAGATCTGACAATCCTGACTAATTGCGGGATTGGAACTAGCGCGATATTTAATTCTCCTTCTGATCTCCGCAATCTATCCCTGTCGTTGATCTGGCGATTGCCCATCTGACGGTCACAACTCAATCCGACTTAATCTTATCGCTTTTTGGATCAACCACAGTCGTCGATATCTGATTCTATGAGATCTAATGATCTAGAACATTTACGGGATTGGAATTAGTGAGTTGTTTAATTCTTCTTTCTCTCCCCACAATTCAACCCTGTCGTTGATCTGGCTTGCAGATATGACGATCACAATCCTCCAATGGTCCTCAAGCCCACGGTCACTCATATGACCGACATCCATTATATGAGATGATAAACACCGTCAATTTCTTGATCAGATGGTTGTTGAGGCTTCTCACCCTGAGCTTACGCTTTTCCTTCCAAGCTTTGATCTCTGCATGTTATTTGCTCGTCCTTCTGAGCTTACATTTTTTATTTTGATCTTTGATCTATGCTTACTGTTCGCTCCTCCTCCTGAGATTATGCTTTTCCTGTTTTCCATCGTTGTTGTTGTTCTTTCCATCAATGAAAAGCACACTCTTCCTGTAAAATATGCCAACAATCTCCCCCTTTGGCATTGATGGCAACCTTGAAAGGCTGCTTAGATCTCCAAATGTAGCATCCAGACCACACCTTCTTCTCCCCCTTTGACATCAATGTCAAAGAAAATAGAGAGTGACTATGTGCTCCCCCTGATCAGATATACTAGGAGCACTCTCCCCCTGATCAGATAGACTATTTTAGTTGGATAACGGGGTCACACCCAACTTCTGGTGTAGATACTCAAACTGAGGCTTTGCAAGCGATTTAGTGAAGATATCAGCAATCTGATCTTTGGATGGAATACAATGAAAAGAAATAACAGTGTTGGTCACTTGTTCCCTCAAGAAGTGATACTTGATGGATTTATGCTTGGTCTTGGAGTGAAATACAAGATTCTTTGACACACTAATTGCACTAGTATTATCACAATGAATTGGGATCAGTGCAGTATATTTTACCTCCAAGTCTGCAAGTGTCTGAATCATCCACAATACTTGGGTACAACAAGTGCCAGTTGCAATGTATTCAGCTTATGTAGTTGATAATGAAATGGAACCTTGCTTCTTGCTCAACCATGATACAAGGGAATCTTCTAAGAAGAAAGCACCTCCACTCGTGATTTTCCTTTCATCCACACAGTTAGACCAATCAACATCTGAATAGACTGATAGTTTAAAATTATGATTCCTAGGATACCATAGGCCATAGTTCATCGTTCCTTTCAAATATTTGAATATTCTTTTGACAGCTATCAAATGAATTTGTTTAGGTGCATACTAATACCTTCCTACCATTCCAACAACATGCATTATGTCTATATGAGATGTTATGATGTACAATAGGCTGCATATCATAGACCTATATGAACTCTTATCAACATCAAGTGAGTCATCATCCTTACTTAGCTTGCATCCAGTGACCATAGGTGTGCTCACACGTGTAGAATCTTCCATTTGAAACCTTTTCAATATTTCTCTTAGATATTTATTCTGAGAAAGAAATATTCTTTCAGACCTCTGAGTAATTTGTAGACCAAGAAAAAATGGCAGGTCCACTATCATAGACAATTCAAATTCAGATTGCATGGAGGAAGCAAACCATTGTACCAATGAAGCATTATTACTTCCGAAGATGATGTCATCTACATAGACCAACACAATGAGCAAATCATTATCCTTTGTTTTGATATATAGAGTGTTTTCAATTGTTCCTCTATTGAACCCTTTGTCTTGAAGATACTTATCCAGTCTGTAGTATCAGGCACAAGGATCTTGTTTCAACCCATATAAGGCTTTCTTCATCTTGCAAACAAATGCAGGGTTAACTGACAGTTGGAAACCTTCTGGTTGTTCCATATAGACTTCTTCTTCTAGATATCCATTAATAAATGTTGAATTAACATCCATGTGATATAATTTAAAGTTATTATGACATGCATAGGCAAGAAACAATCTGATGGCTTCCAATCTTGCCATCGGTGCAAAGTTCTAATCAAAATCTTGTCCTTCAATCTGTGCATAGCCCTTACAGACCAATATTTATTTGTTCCTGACAACTTGTCCCTACTCATTCAATTTATTCTTAAAGACCCATTTGGAACCTATGACATTTTTACTTTCAGGTCTAGGAACCATCTCCCAAGTATTGTTTTTCTCAATCTGGTCAAGTTCATCATGCATGGCTTTAACCCAATGGTCATCTTCGTTGGTTGCATTAAAGTCTTTAGGTTCAAGCAAAGACAGAAAGGAAATCTGATATTATTCTGAGACATTATTCAACTGCTTTCTTGTCTGAACTCCTTGGTTTAGATGACCAAGTATCTAATGTTCAGGATGATTCTTCCTAATAACTCTGGAGGGTGTCTTTGTCTTGATATCCTGGTTTGTGTCGTATAGAGTATTTGTATCTAACTCAGAGTCTTCTCCTTCTGATTCTTGGACCTGTTCATCTTCAGCTTCAGCTGTGTCCTCTGTAGCAGACTTAATATTGCTCACCTCTTTTATTGGGAATCCTTCATCAACCCTTAAAGCAATGCAATCAACTAATTTAGATAATATTTTATTAAATAATTGATATCCTTTACTATTGGTAGCATATCCTAAGAAGATGCCTTCATCAGCCCTGTCATCATACTTTCCAAGGTTTTCATTATTGTTCTTTATGTAGAACTTACTCCCAAAGACTTTAAAGTGTTTGATTGAAGCAGGTCTTCCATACCACAGTTCATAAGGTGTCTTGTCACTATGTGGTCAGAGGTGGGATTTGTTAAGAATGTGGACTGTTGTGTGTATTGCTTCTACCTAGTAGGTTTGACCAATGTTCTTCTCATTCATCATTGACTTGGCCATTTGTTGAACTGTTATGTTTTTCCTCTCAACTACTCCATTTTGTTGTGGAGTTCCTGGGATTGTGTATTCTCTCTTGATCCCATGTTTATCACAGAATTCCTTGAAATCACTTGACATAAATTCTCCTCCTTTGTCTAATCTTACTGCCTTTAACCTGTTGCCTGTTTGATTCTCAGTTAAAGCCTTAAATATTTTAAATTTCTCAAATGATTTAGCTTTTTCTTTGAGAAAAGAAACCCAAGTGAGTCTGGAGTAATCATCAATGATCAGCATGAAGTAGTTTTCCTTCCCTATGCCTTCTTGTCTTCATGGTCCACATAAATCCATAGAACTAATTAGAGTGGTTTCTCTATTGAATTAGAGCTCTTGTATTTAAACTGTGTCCTGGTTAGCTTTCCTACTTGGCAGGGTTTACACACAAAATCTTGTGGCTTTGATATTCTTGGAAGATCTTTTACTGCCTCAAGATTTTTGAGCTTGATTAAGCGGTCAAAGTTTAGATGTCCAAGTCTCCTATGCCATAACCATCTTTCATCATGTTTGCTTAGATGACACTCTTCTCTATCTTCTTTCATCACATATACATTATTCTATGTCTGTATGCCTTTAGCCACCACTTGTCTCAGGTTTACAGACTTTATCTTACAATATTTGGAAGTGAACACCACTTCACATCCTCTGTCACACATTTGACTTACACTAAGAAAATTATGTTTCAGCGCATCTACAAGCACAACATCTTGGGATTTTCCTTTACCATTACTCAAACTCACCATCCCTTTACCCTTGATTTTACCTGGTTCATCATTTCCAAAGGTCACATTTCCTATTTTTCTTTTACTTATAGACAAAAACTTATCCTTGTCTCCAGTCATGTGCTTGGAACATCCATTGTCTATATACCAGGGGTCTTTTTGTTTTTGAGCTGAAATTACTAGACCACATTTTTCACTATCTTTCTTTTTCCATGTGCTGGCATTTCTAGCTAAGGGTTCTATCCTTGGATCTGCTTTGTAATTCTTCATATGGCAGTTTGCAGCTTTGTGGCTGAAGTTATGGAAGTTATAGCATTCGAGCTCATTGTGTAATAGGTCAAAGTGATTGGTGCAACTTTGTCTACTCATTGGTTGTTTAGTTCTATGTTGCAAAGATTGTTTATTTCTTGATATCCTCAGTTGCATGTCTCTAAACTTAATTTGACAATTTTCAATCTTATGACCAAAATTAGAGCAGTAAAAACAGTAACCATGGAAGAAATTTTGGTACATGAAGGGTGGCATTCTTCTTGGAATTTGTTGCTCCATCTTTTGATATCTTTGTTTTTTATTAGGGATCATCTTGTCTTTATTAGCTTCTGGTCGCAGAGTACTCACATGGTCTGATTGTCTGCTGACTTGGAACTTGATCATCTTTACTAGATCTTTGTTGCTTGAACCACTTACATAGCCTAAACCAGTCTTCAACAAAGGATATATTTGTTTTCTCAGAATGTCGTTTAGTTCTGCTGAGGCTTTAATGCTTGGAATATTTTGGAGATATAATGATTTAAACTTCTCCATCTCTTTCCTGGTTTTTACTACATCTTATTCCAAGGCTTCACATCTTGCCTTCTTCTCTGATAACTGTTGTTTCAGAATGTCCTCTATTTTATTTGCCTCTTCTAATTCCACTTTTAGCAGGGCAAAGTCTTCATCGGGTTTTTTATTGTCTTTCTCAAAATGTGCCAGCAATTGTTTTTTCTTTTTCTTCTTAAATCTGAGTCTAGAAATTTCTTCTAGGGAACTGATCAGTTTTCCTTCCAATTCAACCACATCTTATTCATCATTAACATCACTTCCTGTGATTTTATTATCATAATCCTCTTTTTCCATAAGCATAAAGTCATTAACCTTATCTTCACAAGAAGAATCACTATCTGTGTCTCCTAAAGAGTCATCATTGTTTACACATAAACTTTTCTTTTTACCAAATCTCTTGGATTTGTACTTCTCTTCACCTTCAACGTTCTGGTCCTTCTTCTTGTGGGGAAACTTAGATGCAAAGTGACCTATATTTCCACAGTTAAAACATTTGAAGGGCAACTTGCCTTGGTACTTGTCTGATCCTTTCTTTAGTCTTCTCACAAATTTTGCTTCAATTTCATCAAGCTCAGAATCCTCATTCTTATCTTCTTTAAATGATGCTTCTCTAGAGGTGGGTTTATCTTTACCTATACTCATTTCATAAGCAGTCAGAGTTCCTAGGAGTTGGTCAATAGGCAGAGCTTTTAGATCATTAATTTCTTTTATAGAAGAGACCTTTGGGTTGAACCTATCTAGCAGAGATCTCAAAATTTTCTGAACTAAAGAGACATCCTCAATTTTTTTACCAAGTCCTTTCATTGCATTACTAGTTCTTCAACTCTCAGAAAGTACTTCCCAACAGTTTCATCATCTTTCATATATAGTTGTTCAAACTATAATCTGTAGGTTTGAAGTTTGGCATCCTTTACCTTATCATTACCTTCATAACTGCTAATGAGTTTGTCCCACATTTCTTTGGCAGATTCTAAGTGCATAACTGTTACAAATTATGCTTCTGCAAGCCCACTCAGAATAGCATTCATAGCCTTAGCGTTGAAGCTGAATTCTATGTTGTCATCCTTAGAAGCTAGTACAACTAGCTTTACATAACCAGTCTCTACCACATCCCAGACATCTGCACCTAAATCCATTATGTAGGTTCTCATCCTAACCTTCCAAAGGCAAAGTTTGTTCCATTGAATAAGGGGGCCTTATTGGTTGAAGTTCCTTCATGGATAGTCATGTTTAAGCTCTAGGATCTATCCTTAGATAAGAGGAACCTGCTCTGATATCAATTGTTAGACAACTGAGAGGGGGGGTGAATCAGTTGTTACTGTGCTTAAACAGTTATACCCATTTTAAACTCATTACAGAACACTTAATTATGATCACAATAATTTAGGGAAGTAATCAATAGAGTATTCAACATCAATCACACACATGAAGTATACAGAGACAGATATTTCCGAGGAAACCCATAAAGGGAGAAAACCTCTTCTTCTTAATATGAGAAGTAGTCTTTATGTTTTGTACATTATCATTCTTATGACTCTTTGTGAGGCTACCACCTCTATTTAACAAGCTGCAACTTGTTGAGAGCACCAACTCTCTGGTTTCTCTAGCACCCACTAGAAGGAAGCACCCAACTCCCTGAGTGTTCCAGCACCAACTAGATGGAAGCAACAACTTCCAGTCACACAAGCACCAACCTGTATAACAGAGAACAATTGTTCTCCCTTTCACCACCCTACCACCCTAGTTTTTCTGGCTGCAATTAGATGGAAGCTACAACTTCCTGTGTTCAAGCACCCACTTGAAACTCTGAGGACAACAGTCCTCCCTAGCACCACCCTACCACCCTGAGATATAAATCATTGCTTGCTGAAATTTATTACAGTGATACATAATTTATCAATGACTTACCAGTCTCATCACTATTCCACTACACTGCTCTGCTCTATCGGCATCAATGTCTTTTTGCTCGCATATTCGTGTGCTTTATGCTCTATGCGCCATATCTGTTCTATGCGCTATGCCTCCCCTCTGCACTTTCTCACTTTGTTCATGTTGTATTCTACATTACATACAGTTCAACTTGTTTTAAAAAGAAACAACAACCTTCCTCTGTCTCGACATCTTTATTTTATTCATGCTCTCATCATCTGTTACACTCTACATATCCAACGCTCAATGTTCGCAATCTTAGAATGCTTCAAGAGCCATGATTCCAATGCTCAGGAACAATGATTCAACTGCTCAGGAATGATGATTCAGTTAGTGTAACTGAATCGTAACTAATCAAGAAATCATGAGATGAAATCGTAACCCTTCGATCAGATTCGGTTTGATCAGCGTTGTTGGATTATACACGTAGAGGATTTTTGATCCACATGTCCTCGTGAACTTTATTTAAATCTCTTATATCACATGACCAATGGCGGTGATCAAATGCTAGGCTTAACGAGCGCTTATCAATTCAATGGTCACGATTCAATCTTCTGATAATATGGACGGCTGACGGAACTTCGCCCTTCGAAACTTCGGGTTTTCAACTTTTCAAACCTTTGAATCAGATAGAACGGTTTATTTCACAAAAAAAAATCATCAATGATATTTGATCCTTACACTCATCCTTTCATTGTTCAATCCGACGGCTAAGACTTAAGCAAACATTGAGATGGACGGTTGTCGGAACTTCGCCCTTCGGAACTTCAAGATTTCAACTTTTCAAACTTACACTATCCTTCCATTGTACTATGATCAACAGTTGAGAATACATCTGAAGTGTTCTTTCAAATCGGATGACTCGTGTCCTTGTTGACGTGATCTGCCACACGTCCTTGCTGACGTGGTCTGCCACATATCCTTGTTGACGTTGTTTTCTGACGTGATCTCCCATATGTCCTTTGTTGACGTGGTCTTCCACATGTCCTTGCAGATGAGGTTTGTTGACGTAATCTGCTGACATCGATCTCCCTGATCTAATGGCCATCGTATGTTCTCCAGATCAGATGGTCCTTATTCATTTCGGGTTTTCGGCTCTACGGTCTTCGGGTTTTTCAAATCTCAAACTGAAAAATCTGAAGTGAGATTTTTCCGAAGCTTAACCTCCTCGCATATTTATACCTGAACTAAATGTTGTTCGTCGATCATGATCTTGGATCGATGGCTCGATCTGTCTGTGATACAACTCTGCTAGCTTATCATGTCCTTCCACTTAGAATGATCCAACGGCTGACGAAAATTCACATAAATGAGATCTCAGATATTTTACCTCACTTATCTTATCCTTCCACTCGAAATGATCTGACAATTGACGGGAATACGGGTTTGATCTGACGGCTGATGGGTATTCGAATAATCGAACTCTCAGCAATTTTTCCTCGCTTAAACTATCCTTCCACTTTAAAATGATCCGACGGCTAACAGGAATTCGAGTTTGATCCGACGGCTGATGGGTATTCAGATAATCAAATTCTCAACCCTTTAGCCTCATTTATCCTATCCTTCCACTTAAAGTGATCCGACGGTTGTGAAGATTCTCGAAGAAGATCAACAATCAAGGATGGTTGTGAAACCACAACTTGCGAGTGATTTAACTCCTCACCAAAACTCTGCAATTTGAAGTTGTGTGCCATTGGTGAGTCAACCACAATCGTTGATCTTCGAGGCTATAATATCTGACAGTCCTGAATAATTGCGGGATTGGAACTAGTGTGATATTTAATTATCTTTCCGATCTTCGCAATATATCCCTGTTATTGATCTGGCGATTGTGCATCCGACGGTCACAACTTAATCTGACTTAATCTGATCGCTTGTTGGATCAACCACAGTCATCGATATTCGAGTCTATGAGATCTAACGATCCAGACCAATTGTGGGATTGGAACTAGCGAGTTGTTTAATTATTCTTTCGCTCCCCGTAATTCATGCCTACCATTGATCTGGCTTACAGATCCGATGGTCACAATCCTCCCATGGTCACTAATATGACCGACGTCCATTATATGAGACGATCAACACCGTCAATTTCTTGATCGGATGGTTGTTGAGGCTTCTCACCATGAGCTTACGCTTTTCCTTCCGAGCTTTGATCTCTGCATACTATTCACTCCTCCTCTTGAGCTTACATTTTTTATTCCGAGCTTTGATATTTTCTTACTATTCTCTCCTCCTCTTGAGCTTATGATTTTCCTATTTTCCATCATCGCTATTATTCTTGCCATCAATGATAAGCACACTCTTCCTGTAAAATATGCCAACAGTTGTGTCATATGGGCCATCGCGGGGTTCCATCAAGTGAGTGTGTGAAGATGATTTGGGAATCTCACTACAGTCGGGTGCCAGGACACTTTGGTGTCGAAAAGACAGTGGCAGTGCTGCAGAAACATTTCTACTAGCCAAAACTTCAATAGGATGTCAACAAGTATATCAGGTCCTTCACCGCCTGTGTTATTTCCAAACCGACCACTAAGAAACAACGCATGTACACCCCTCTGCCTACTCCTAACAGGCCATGGGAATCTATCTCAATGGAATACATGTCGAGCCTCTCGTCCACCAAGAGGGTAAATGACTATGTTTTTGTGGTTGTTGATCGCTTTTCCAAGATGGCGATTCTAACCGCCTGCAAGAAGAACATCAGAGCAGAAGCCACTGCAAAGATCTTCTTTGAATGAGTATGGGTACATGTTGGGATCCCACAAACCATTATCTCAGACCGTGACAGTCGATGCCTCAGCTCATTTTGGTTGAGCCTCTGGTCACTATTGGATAACAAGCTCACCAAATCCACTGCCTTCCATCCCCAGACAAATGTCCAAACTAAGGTCGTTAATCAGATGATCGTACATATCTTGCATATGTAGAATTCAAAAAAAACCCGCACATGGGATGAGAGTCTTCCCTATGTCCAAAATAGCTACAACCGAGCCCTGCATAGCTCAATTGACCACAACCCCTTTCAGGTGGGGTTGGGATTCCAACCATTGGTCCCCATGGTTGTTGCACTACCCATGGAAACCACCTCGACCGACTCATCCCCTGCTCCACCAGAAGCTGAAAAAGCCACTCGGTTCATTGAGCAGATCCAGCACATCCACCAGTAGGTTTAGGATATTCTATAGAAGTCTAATGCCAAGTACAAGCAGTGCCATGATCAACATCGGGTGCCACATAATTTTAAGGTGGGCGACAAAGTTTGGTTGCACTTGCAGAAAGAACGCCTTATAGGGCCCCATCCGAGGCTTCACCCACTTTGTTGTGGGTCGTACACCATCGCCAAGGATGTGGGTGACAATGATTTTGAGATCAACATTCCCCCTTTTCTTGGCCTACACCCAGTCTTCAACGTGGCTCTCCTTCGGCCATATTTCCCACCATAATTGGACACCTCAGAGATAGTAGAGCAGTTGACACCAACTGATCTAAACCCTGACTGCATGTAGCAGGCATCCAGTGATAAAATTGTGGACACATAGATCAAGGGCACTCAACAACAAAGGATCCAGCTTTATCAAGTCGTCAAAGCAGGGAAGCTCCTGCACCAAGGCAAGTGGCTCACCCGAGGCCAAATTCAGCAGAAATTTCCTCATCTGATGGGGGAACTCAATACAATGGAGACCATTTCTTCCTAAGGAGGGAGGATTGATCTAGGTGGATATCTGTGACCACCCACCTATTCCATTGGCTTGAAAATAAGTTTTCCACCTTGGCAGTTTTTTGGGTTCCAAACTTCTTGGGTCATTTTGAGGCCCTAAACAACGTTTTTTGGGTATTTGGGGCCCAGGTAGCTATTACGGATAACAACTTGGCCAATCGAAAATCGTTCTACTCGTTTAGACCTTTCCAACAGGATATTGTGTGCCTAAAACAGAGATTGTATGCAAAAGTTACGACCCTGGGAAGTTGATGTACTAACTTACCCAAATGGGGCCCACATGACTTTTGGCGCTTCATCTCCTAGGGTTAGGTTTTTGGATGTCTAGGATTTTTGACATTCTTGTTTATTGTAAAATGGCCTTGAGAGCCTCATTGTAATCATCTTCTTTTGAATGAGCGCAATCGTCACATCTCTTCTCATAGATAAGCCACCACAATTCCAGCAAGCTTGTTTTCCACTACATTTTACAATTTCATCTTATTTCCTTATTGAATAGAAAACCATTTTTATTGTATCTCTATTATTCTATGTTGAACATATTTTAATAATATGTATTCATTTTGTTCTGATCATAAAATCCAGATCAACATAACCTCTCGGGAAACAATGCCTCGAACAAATGGGCCCCATGGTTTGGAAAAGTTGTTTAAGGTTGTCCTCACCATAAAGTCTCGTTCCACTATCTCTCTGACAACTGCAAGCTCATCTCTGGTCTGAGTGAATCTGACAAGGAATAATGTAACTGACTTAGACTCAAGCATATGAATTCTCTTGAACCTATGAAACTGAACCATCTTTCGGTTCTGGTTAGATATATGGTAAATATTTCACAAGGATGCCCATATCTTGAATGCAAAGTCTTTACCAGTAAGATGAGGTATGATGTGGTCCCTCACCGCATCACAAATAGTCTTTTTTTCCTTGTTTTTCTTCTTCCTGAACTCTTCCACCTCCACAGGAGAAGTAATAGGAGGAAAAACAACAAGGGCCTCAACTGTATCCCATAGTTCAAGGTCCTCTAAGATGAAAGTGATCCTGGTCTTCCAAGGGGACTAGTTGCTAGCTCTGTCTAGCCTATCCTCTGCCTGCATCTGGAACACCAACATGGTTGTCCACTAAGGTTCACACTGATGCTAAAAAAAACACAATAGTATTGCCTCACTCCTTTAAACACAGGTGTGAAAATAGGTAGTAACATCAAAACCTCACTCCTAGCAAATAGATGTGAAAAGAGGTTGTAAAATACAACCTCACTCTTGTCCATGCAGGTGTGATAAGAGGTTGTCGAAATCAACCTCACTAGGTGTGAAAAGAGGATGAAAAAACAAGTCCAAAAAAATCCTACAGGTTTTCCAACAAATCTTCCCACAAGATGTCCACAAACACTGCCAACAAGTTGTCCAAAAATCTGCTAACAAGTTGTCCCAAAACTGCCCTGAACTATCCAACAAAACTGTCCACTTAATGCTCAAAAATCAACAAGTCTCAGCCACCATTGGCTCTGATACCATGTAGATTTTCTGAGGTCCTATGAGGTTGCTAAAACAGGTATGTCTTTGACCTATGTTTGGCTCTAAGTTTCAATCTTTGTGACTTCCCTTTATTGTTGTTTTAGGATAGCAAACAAACAAGTACTTTCTACTCACAGTTTTGATGGTTAAGTGTCCTTTTGAGGTGCCCTTGCAGGTTTTTTATCATCCCAATGTTAGCACTTGCAATATACTCAAAACAAATAACACTACCTCTATATCTTTATAGCTCAAAATTTTGATTTACAGTTCTAAGCATGCATGAAATGAACACAAGTAATTTTGGTCAACATGACCCTGGATAAAAACCCCCAGGGAAAACTAGTTTGGAATGGAAGTATATATAAGTGGTGTCTAAAGCATGATATAAAACAACAAATACAATATGATGGAACCTATATTCAAATCCAGCTCCTCTCGAGCCTTGCCAAAGGATCCAAGAAGATATGCACCCAAGCTTAGTGCACCATCTCCCTTTATTGCTCTATCCACTGAAATGAAGCACCCTTTCTCCCTGAAGCTTTGATGGAGAAACCCTTGCAAGACAATGTGATCTTCTGTGTTGCCTCTCCACTGAAAAAATCATCAAATCAATCTGACCACTGCAAGACCTCCCTACTATAAGTGCGCCCTCCTCCTCAAGTGCACCCTCCTCCAAGCAAGAACAACAACCACAAATAAGTTGGGCTCTAAGCCTTCATGAGCCCTCCATGGAAGGAGGTGACCAAGATCTCCTCTCCCAATGCTTCCATTCCCATATTGTGTCCCTTCTCTAAACTCTCTCAGTGAACATACAAGTGAATGAGTCTCTCCTTTCCATATGCACCCCTCTTAAGGAAACATAAGGAAACCTAGAATATGGGTGGATGAGATCATCTCATCCCATCTATAATCAAGGGTTGAGATCTCTCCAAAATAATCTCAACTTAAAACCCACTTTACTCAAGTTTCCATAGTTTCTCTTTATGTCCCTCAATTCACCCACAAAGTGAATTAATAGTCATTTTAGGCTAAAATGACCAAATTTCACTTTTGACTTAAATCTCCTAAGTCAAAGTAAAATTAGACATAAAGTACATGGTAGATAGTACAAATTATTTCCCACTTGTGTTTAGAGGCTCACAAACACAAGGGGGGCACTTTCCAAGGTACCCAAATCTCAACAGGGTCTGTGAAAAAAAGTTCAGGAATCTCTTGTTTCAGCAAAGAAGACAACAAGTGGGAGAATGTTGGGTTGTTATATTCTTTGCAATGAAAGTCTAGTCGAGGTGAATCGACTGACGATCTAAGGTCAAGTTGGATCGAAAGCAATTCAAAGGTCAAGATAATCGACAGGGAAAAATCGAATTAAAAGATATCGACAACAATTCAATCAACAAGAGGTCGAAGTGTAGGCGTGAGACAACCGACTAGAGACCGAATGAATGAATGACTAGTAGCCTACTAGTAACCTGACTTTGAGTCGACAATAACAAAATCCTGGGATTTGCGGGATTTGTATCAAATGATATGCATGGATCTGTAACCATTTTTGGGTGCCAAGTATTTAGGCTTTAGTCTGTTGTAAATCCTATAAAGAGACATGTTGTAAGGTTGTAAAGGCTAATGAATATATCAATGTCTTTAGAGTAATCTTTAGATGTAGGTTGTTGGTATTGCATATGTAAGCTAGAATAGCTATAGGGTTGTTCTTGCGCATGCAAGAGGGTATGATGTCGATTGTGTCTTAGGTGTGGACTAAGGTTAGACATGTAACCTTTTATTCTGATTGAATAAGACAACAAGAGAGAAAAACACTCAAAGGAATGTTGGTTTTATTGATTAAGGGTTTCCAGGGTCAAATCTCAATGTACTGTGTGATTGCTTGTGTCATTTTTGTTCTTGATTAAATTCTTATTCTCTTCTGCTAGTATTATTATGGAAGTGTCTTTCATTTTCTGACATATACACCCTCTTCTTGAAGGAGTAATCGCACAAATTTTAGATAAATAGATCAATCAAGCATCTTCCTTATAGAGTGGATACCCCAAGGGAGTTTATAGAGACATGTGAGCAGGGAAATGAGAAAGATATGACTCGATTAAGTGAATTTTATTACACAACTTTTCACTTCCCCATCCCTACATATGGTCACCAAACCCATTGTTGAAATATTGTAACTGCAAAGAGTATTATATTTATTATTGATTTATTATTCATTAGATCAATCCCCTTTTGTGGATTGATCATGTCGGGCATTGTAATTGACCAAATCCCATTTTTTGGATTGGTCAAACCCTAATTGTAATATGCAAATTAAGAAGTCAGCCCGAGGAAAATTAAAGTGGTTCTAACCACCCAGAAAGACAAGTCGGCCCTGCCAGTGAATAGACACCTCCTTTCAGCACTTGCCACTTTGTATAAATAAAGGAAGCCAACCAATCATTTGTTCACTCACTCATCTCTCTCATCTAGTGTGCAAGTATTGAAGGAAGTTGCAGTTACCAGTTGCCAGAAGAAGGAAGAGAGAGAGGTGCATTGCTTGGGAGAGGATATTCTCTAGTGTTTGATTTATTATCTTGGCATTAGATTAGCTATGGTACTTGGTTATTGAATCTATATTAAAGAAGTTTTGTTGGGTTTTCTTCTCCTTGAGGGTTTCCCAGGATAAATGCTTGTGTACTCTTGTGATTGTGTTTCTCTCAATGATCCTATATATGTTATGGTTATCTAGTAAATTGAAAAGAAACCTAATAATAGCTTAAACCTTCACATGGTTTCA
>ML850670.1:0-31733 GCA_009831015.1 Picea engelmannii
TGCCTTCTTCAATTTCCAAACATAATCTTTCGTTTATGACAATAGAAACCCTTATGGTTGTTCGATGTAGACTTCTTCTTCCAGTTCTCTGTTTAGGAAGGATGATTTTACATCCATCTGATATACTTCGATTTTATTAGAACGTGCATAAGCCAAGATCAGTCTGATTGCATCCATTCTGGAAAATAGGCCAAAAGTTTCTTCAAAATCTATTCCTTCAACCTGAGCATATCCCTTGCATACAACCTGACTCTTCAGTCTAGCTCCCAAACTAAGCAATACATAGGTATCTGCGATCGTAATCAGCGGAATTACTTGTCCTAGTAATAGTCGAGCTCATAACAACAACTATTGGGTTCACTCATTGAATAGTTCTATGACAAAACAGTCGAGTCATGACATAACATTCGACTCGATGATAGAACAGTCGACTCCCCATTCCCCCCTCGTGATCATTGAATGATCCCTCCATGATCGCTGCTAGAATGGACTAAGTCCAAACCATTTGACTACATGTTCCCAACTTGACACCTGTCAACTTGAGAAATGCCTTAAGTCCACAACATGTTCCCAACTTGACACTTGTCATGTTGAGAACTTCCTTCGGCCACTTTTCCTCTCCTTAGGACTTAGGATAAAATAATATATCCTAACTTTACACTTTTTAAGGAATATTAATATATTATTCCTTTTTGAGTTTAATCCCCTTTAACTAAGCCCCCTTAACCTCAACTATTGGAGTTTAAGCCGCCTCAAACTCTTTTACGTGGTCGGTATGTCGCAGGGGTGTATTTTCATTAAATTGCATGTGATTACATATACATTCTCAGTACCACAGTAATGATATGTTGCATCCAGGATCACCAACCTCAAAAAATAAAGCTCGTGCACTAAACTAGTGCGCGTGAAACTTTTTTGATGTGTGCACTCTTCTTTCAGTGCACCATCCCTTTGCACTAACACTTGTGTGTGTTGCATTCACTAAGTTGTTCCACTTCCAGCGTGCCATTCTTAGGTACTTACACAGGTGTGTGCCAAAACATTAAATTGCACATTGTCTCATTTTACAATTGTGCGCACTCCTTTAGTGTGATATTCTCACACACTAACTTAATGCGCGCAGAACCAAACCAACAAACTTGTTACTTCAGCTCACCATCTTATCAGTATAATACAATTACATTGATATTTACACCCTACGTCTATTTTAATTCTTTATCATTATTGTTCTTACACATTAGCACTATTTTTTCTAATTTTATCTACTTTTATTCTCAACGACTCTTTAAATTTCTCTCTCCTTCCCTCAATGGTCACCTTCCTCGCTTAACCTATAAAGGCAAACCTCAACATACTCTTTGACACCTTAAGAGCTTTTTATGTCCCCAATGATGGGTGGAGTGTCCACTAGAAACATCAGACGTTTTGAAACCTGACACGCAGTTATTTCCAGAAATTTTCTAAGCATTATGACTAACTGTGAAAACTTACATTCCAAGATTCTTAGCCTCTATGGAGAGGATAGTCTCAAAGGGACCCGGATTTTTGAAAACCTGAGAATAAAACTATTGAAAAGAGTGGTTGACTTAACCTTTTTGAAGTGATGTTGTGACTCAAGTATTCTTCCTCCCTTCATGCACCTTCAACATCATCATAGAAGACTTGATCTCAATCGGATTCTTTCCAATGATTGCATTGTTATTTTGTGCACAAAAATTCACTACACTAGGTCAGAACTTAATCATTTATCTGTTCAAGTTTTTTTCTCTCCACACGAAAATCCCCTCCTTGTTTTTGTTTGATATTTGGTCCTTTGTTGATCGTAGGTCCTTTAGCGCAGCCCTTAACTCTTTTAAATCTTCATCTAAATCACAAATCTATAAATTCACCAATCTTGGCCAGAATGATACCCCCATGGCCCCCATTAACAATCTAGATTTTCCATCCTTCTATCACGGGAATAGGCACACCCCCCTACCACTATAGATGAATCGGCCCCCAAAAGCGTTGCAACCAAGTCACTCATTAATCTACTCATCCCATCCACACTCTCAAATAATCGTTCTCCCTTAACCATAATCCAATCATTGTCTAATGAACCCACCTCCTCCTCATTGCACGAAATTTCTCCCAACCATAATCACCTTCTATGCAACGAAACGATTACCTCCCCTTCTCTTATTCACCATTCCTTCCCTTTACCTTGTAATGAAACTCGTCCCTCTTTTAAAAACACTAATCTTATCCATCCTCTCCCCCCCCCTCTAATTCATTTTCCTTCTACTGTCGTAAATCTATCCTCACTAAAACTGGACACCCCCAACCTCGAACTCCTAGAAAAAGGTTTTAACTTTACCCTAGACGCCTTCGTATATAAGATATCATTTGTTACATCGAATCCAACACACATATACTTCCACTCCATGAAGCGGAATAACTCAAACAGGATTCTGGTAGAACCCTTCGTCGCTTTAAACCTCCTAAGTCGAACGTTACTAAAGAACAATTTTCTTCCATTTGTAGCCGCAATATTAACCCTACCATCCTTATCCTCAAATCCAAAAAAGGGAATGCCATGGTCATTATCAATGGTTGTATATACGATTTCCTCTTGGAAAAACAACCAATTTAAAAAAAAAAATCGTCCGAAACAAAGTCCAAGAAGTGGTAGCACCAAGGGCCAAATTTTCCCAAAAAAAATCACAAAAATGAGTTCCTCTCACAATTTCACCCAATTTCAAAAAAAAAAAATTCCAAATCAAAGCTTCAGAAGCAAAGATATTGTTGCTTTAAAATCAGCCATTTTCGGGTTTTTCATGATGGCGACGGGACTGCAAAGCTCATAAATTTTGACAGGGTGCTTAGATTGCAAACAGATCAGTGTCATTGGATAGCTAATTCTAAGAGATTTTTTTTGGTGTATTATATGTGGTGTTTCCAATGGATATTCGCTTTCAAATTCTCATGGACCTGCAACATAAAGTGGAAGCCCTCGAGGCCAAAGTTCAAAATATGGAAGCAAAATTTCAAAATATTGAAGAGATCAAAATCGAATAGCAAAATATTCAAAAAAGATGTATTATGAGTTGGAATACTGAGAGGGGGGATGAATCAGTATGAGCACAATTAGTAATTTTAATCACAATATAAAACCTCCAATAATGTTCAATATTTTATCATAAGCATTCAATATATCATCAACACCATAATGCATAAAGATCACATAAACATAGTACACCATAATTTTAAATAGAAACCCAATGCGGGAGAAAACCATGGAATGATTTTCTTATTTACCAACCCCCTATTTACAGGATTCAACCTGAAGGAAGCTCCAACTCCCTAATTTACTAGCTCCAACCAGAAGGAGGCTACAATCCCATTTCTTTTCCCCATTGAACCACCATAAAATATAAATGTATATCAATCTGTCACTACCTTTATTGTTGTAACTGACAATACGACGAGCTTATTCTGATATTATGTTATAATACCAGTGTTGTAAGTATCTCTAAAAATCTAGTGATGCATTCCAAGATGAAACACATTTCGATCAATTTTCACTTTCTACGAGAACAAGTTATAAACAAGAACATCAAGGTAGAGTATGTTGGGACAAAAGAACGGATTGTAGATATCCTCACCAAACCTCTTTCAAGGGAGACTTTTGAGTATTTTCGGCAGAAACTAGGAGTAGTTTCAGTGCCACGGTTATCTACATGGAAGTTGGCACAATACGACACGGTGAAAGCAGCAGTAATCATGAAAGACTCGAATGTTTTTTGAATGCTTTTTATTAGATATTTACATGAGGAATCACCATGAAGAGAAACATCATTATAGATCAAAGGCTTACATACAGAGGGAGTAGCCTTAAGGAGAAGTCACCCTTTTCCATTGATGTCAAAAGGGGAGAGAAAAATAGAGGCATGGAAATGAAGAGAAGGGGCATGAAGACAGTGGGAGCTAGCATGAGCGTGAGTGTTGCCATCAACCATGTCTAAGTGTTTCCATCAATGCTAAAGGTTGGATATTGTTGAAATATTAGTTGTTGAAAGATTGGTTGTCATTGAATTGTTGAAAGATTGGTTGCCATTGATGTCAACCCTTGAATAGAAGTTAACAAGTTGCATGTCAAGGTAAATTAGTTGTGAAAAGAAGTTAACAAGATGCATGTGAGTTGCATGTTAAAGTAACTGTAAACAGAAGTTAAAAATTTGCATGTGAGTTGCATGTTATCATGAGATCCTATGTGAGTTGCATGTCATCATGAGATCCTCATTAAAACGAGAAGAGTCAATTGGAAAATCATTTCTAGGAATACTTATTAGATTCAGATCTACTAATTAGTATTCCCAAAAGTGATTTTCCAATTGATTCTTCTCTGTGTTTTAATGAGGATCTCATGATGAAATGAAACTCACATAGGATCTCATGATGACATGCAACTCACGTCCAAATTGTTAACTTTTCTTTACAGTTACTTTAACATGAAACTGATATGCAACTTGTTAACTTGTGTTTACAGCTAATTTACCTTGACATGCAACTTGTTGACTTATGTTCAAGGGTTGACATCAACAACAACCAATATTTCAACAATTCAATGACAATAAATCTTTCAACAACTAATCTTTCAACAATATCCCCCTTTGGCATTGATGGAAACACTTAGACATGATTGATGGCAACACTCATGCCCATGTTGGCTCCCCCTATCTGCATGCCTCTTCTCTTCATTTCCATGCCTTTGTTTTTCTCTCCCCCTTTGACATCAATGGAAAAGGGCGACTTCTTCTTGGGGTTTCTCCCCCTGTCTATAAGCCTATGATCTCTACTGATGTTTCTTTTCATGGTGATTCATCATGTAAATATTTGATTAAAAGCATTCAAAAAACATTCAAGCCTTTCATGATTACTATTGCTCTTACCCTATCGTATTGTGCAAAATTCCATGTAGATCACTGCGGGTATGAAACTACTCCTATTTTTTGTCAAAAATACTCAAAAGTATCCCTCGGAAGAGGTTGGGTGAAGATATCTGCAATCTGCTCTTTTTTCCCAACATACTCTACCTTGATGTTCTTCTCTATAGCTTTTTCTTGTAGAAAGTGAAACTTGATCGGAATGTGTTTCATCTTGGAATGCATCACTGGATTCTTAGAGATACTTATAGCATTGGAATTATCAAAGAATATCAGAATAGGCTCCTCATATTCCACTTGTATGTCCTGCAAAGTTTGCTTCATCCTGAGAACATATGTACAACGCTGCAATATATTATTCTTATGTTGTGGAGAATGATACTGAAGACTATTTCTTGCTCAACTAGGATACCAGACAATCACCCAAGTAGAAATCCACTCCACTTGTACTTCTTCTATCATTAACACTTCCTACCCAATATGCATCTATGTATGCAACTAGATATAGATCATTTCATTTTGGATACCATAATCCATAGTCTTCTATTGCTTTGAGATATCTGAATATTCTCTTTAATACAGTATCATGTGTTTCCTTCGGTGTTGCTTGAAATATTGAAAATTGTCCAATTGCTTGCATCACATCCGATCTCGATGTTTTCACATAGAGTAAACTACCAATCATCGATCTATAGAGTCTTTGATTTGCATCCTTGGATTTATCATTTTTGCTCAATTTGCAACTAGTCTGCATGGGAGTACTTACGGACTTGTAAAATACCATTCGAAACTTTTTTAGCATTTCTTTTATATACTTGGTCTAGGAGATGAAAATACCTTTATCTTGTTGACATATGTGGAGTCCCAAAAAGAAAGACAACTCACCAAGTAATGACATTTTGAATTCATTATGCATGTCTTTAGCAAATTTTTGACTCATCTTGTCATCATCACTTCCAAAAATAATTTCATCAACATAAACTTCAATTATCAATATACTATCTTGATTTACCTTTATGTAGAGATTGTTCTCTGCATTGCCTTTCCTCAACCCTTATTGTTGTAGATGCCTGTCCAATCTTGAATACCATGCTCTGGGGGATTGTTTGAGTCCATACAGTGCCTTCTTCAGTTTGCAAATATAATCTTCCTTTTATGACAATAGAAACCCTTCTAGTTGTTCGATGTAGACTTATTCTTCTAGTTCTCTATTTAGGAAGGATGATTTTACATCCATCTGATATACTTCGATTTTCTTAGAACATGCATAAGCCAAGATCAGTCTGACTGCATCCATTCTGGAAACTGGGGAAATTTTTTCTTCAAAATCTATTCCTTCAACCTGAGCATATCCCTTGCATAATAACCTTGCTTTATTCTTTGTTACATGTCCATCCTCGTCCATCCTCATCCATCTTGTTTCTGAATACCCATTTTCTGGCAATCACGTTCTTATTCTTAGGCCTTGGAACAAGTTCCCATGTTTCATTCTTCTCTATCTTATCCAGTTCTTCTTCCATAGATTTGATCCATTGTTCATCATTGTTGGATTCTTCAAAATTGTTGGGTTCAACTATGGACAACAGTGCTAGATGTCTTTGTTCTGGTGAGCATAATTTTCTTTGGGTTTCAACTCCTGCATATTTATTCTCAATGATTTGTTCAGCTAGATTATTTTTCTGCACTCGCCGGTTAGGATTTTTGGGAGATATCTGAAGATTTTTCTAGTCATCTTCCTCCTTCTCTGCTTCTGGCTTCTCTTCTTCTTCTACTACTTATTCTTTCAAATCCTCTTCTCCTTCCTGCTCTACTGAGTCTTTGCTTTCTTTTTTGGGCTTTCATATACTTGCCTCGTCAATCTATACATTGATGGTTTTCACTATTCTATTAAGTCTCATATTGAAACATTTATATGCCTTACTCTTACTTAAGTACCTGACAAATATGCCTTTGTCAACTCGAGAGTCAAATTTTCCAATCCTTCCTTCTTCTCTTTTGATATAGCAATTTCTTCCAAATACTCTAAAATGCTTCACATTTGTCGGTCTTCCTTTCCATAGCTCATAGGGAGTCTTATCACTATTACTTCTGGGAATTCCTTTGTTCAGGATATGAATTGTTGTATGTACTACCTGTGCCCAAAATATGTTACCTAGCTTGGAATATTTCAACATGGTTCTGGCCATTTCCTGTACTATCATGTTCTTTCTTTCAGCGACTCTGTTTTGTTGAGGTGTCCTAGCTGCTGAGAATTTCCATTTTATTCCATGTTCGCCACAAAAATCCATGAATTTTTTCGAAGTAAACTCTCCACCATTCTCTAATATCTAACATTTGATTTTCAAGTCTATCTTTATTTCAACCATCTGTTTGTATATCTTGAAGTGTTTGAATGCCTCTAACTTCTTCTTGAGAAATCAAACTGCAGTCATTTTGTGTAGTCATCAATTAGTAGCATAAAGTATTATTCACCATTTAATCCCTTTGTTCTCGATGGTCCACATAGATCGGTATGTACAATATCCAATGGTTTTGTTGTTGAGTGCTCCTTTGATTTGAACTTGGTCCTGGTCTGTTTTCCCTGTAGACAATGCTTACATAGAGTATTTGTTGGCTTTGAGATTGCAGGCATTTCTTTTATTACTTCCTTTCTATTGATTTTTACAAGACTGTCAAAGTTCATGTGACCCATTCTTCTATGCCAGAGCTAACTATCATTTTCATTTCCTAAGAAACAAATTTCTTTTACAATTTCATTCAAAACATATATTTTGTTTGAAGTCCTTATCGTTGTTGGCACTAAATTTCCTGATCCTTCTTTCCTAATTTCGCATTTCTCTGAGTCGAACTGAAGTGTGTGTCCTTAATTGCACATTTAACTTACACTCAGTGGATTGTGTTTCATATATTCAACCAGTAGAACATTTCCTGCCATGGCATCTTTGTTTCCAAGATTAAGTATGCCTCTACCTATAATTTTAGTTGAATGATTATTTCCAATTGAAATTGATCCATATTTTTCTTTCTTTAGAGTAAGAAACTTGTTCTTGTCACCCGTCATATGCTTTGAACAACCATTATCAACATACCAATCACATTTTTTGTGTTGGGCTTGTAGAGAAAGCGAGCATTGATTCTTCTTTATTTTCCATATCTCTTGTGGTTCTGATATGTTATTGTTAATGTTCTGCATTGGTTCCCTTGGTGGAATAGTCAATCTACAATTCTTCATTGTGTCCAAAATTGTTTCATTTGTAGCATTCTAATTCATTGCTCCATGAGCCAAAACTATTTTGGTTTCTACTATATGCTTCATAATATCTTCTGGGATAAATATTATTTAAATACCATGCATAGTTACTTCTATTCTTGGCATAGGCTCTGCAGTTTACAACTTTATGTCCAAAATTGGCACAATTAAAACAATGACCATAACAAAACCTTTGATACCTGGGAGTAGATGGTCTTCTTTGAGATGCACTCCTTCTAAATTTGTCTTCTTAAGACTTATTTATTTTTGGAATGTTCTTCTTTGGGGGCTTGCATTCTTCCTTCTTGACAGAATCTATGAAAATCTTTGCATAGCTTCTTTGTTCTTATTCCCATTCTATTGTCTTGGAGCTCAATCCTTTCTCATTCTATGCTTGATTGTATCCTAGTCTGAATATGTCATTTGATGGTCTTTGATTGATGATGATTTGATCCAATATTTTGGTGCTCTTTTGTTGCATATCTTTCTTCTAAAGATCTTTCCTTAAAGAGACTATTTTTGCTTCCAAGATTTCAATAGTTTTCTCCTTTTCTTCTAACTAACTTCAAAGTACTTCCTCAATTATTTTGTCTTCTTCTTTTTTAATTTTTTGACTCATGATCATCTGCTAGATTTCTTCAGAGTTGGAATTGTGAGATCCATCTTTCATTTTTAACTCTGCCTTGAGTGACTTGTTTTTCTTTCTTTCTTTATTTCCAAAGTTATTCTAATGCACTAATTAGCTCTGCTCTGAGATCGACTTCGCGTTCTTCTTCAGGATCATCTCCTACTGCCATGAAGAGTATTTTTTCTGAATTATTGTCACTATCATTATCCTCCTCGTTTGATGAGGAACTGTCCTCCTTTGAGTAGAAACTTTTCTTGAAGAATTTCCTTTTGTTTATTCTCGTGTTTCCCTTTTGATATTTCTTTTCCCTTTTAGAATCTTCTTCTTCATCATTATCTTTATTCTTATGAGGACATTTAGAAGCAAAATGACCAATACCACAACAATTAAAAAAATTCAATGGAAGCTTACATTTTCATCTCCTCATCTTCATCTGAATGATCACTACAACTGCAACCTGGTTTTGACTTTTTCTTGTTCTTCTTATTTGTCTTCTTGGATGCCTTGAAAGTTGCTTCCTTCGTGACTGGGTTCTCCTTTTCTGTTCTCATTTCATATGTTGTAAATATTCCATGTAGCTCGTCCATGCTCAATGTACCGAGATCTGCTCTTTCTTCTAGGGTTGATATTTTAGGATCAAATCTCATAGGAAGAGACCTCAATACATTTTGAACAACCATTGATTCATGAAATTCTACTCCCAATCCTTTAATAGTGTTAACTATTTCATCAACTCGTAAAAGGTAAGTTGCAATGTCTTCATCTTGCTTCATCTTCAATTGTTCAAACTTAGCTCTGAAGATTTGAAGCTTAGCTCCCTTAACTTTGGCATCTCCTTCATAAATGTTTTGGAGTTTATCCCAAAGATCCTTTGCACTATCACAATGCATAACCTTGAAAAATGCTAAATCAACTAGACTGCTCGGAATGGTACCTTTATCCTTTTAGTTGTTTTCGCTAAGTTTTTTTCCATCTCTTTCGGTGGGGGGAGTGGTTGGTGCTTTATACCCATCTACTATTGATTTCCAAACATCAAATCCATGTGCCTGTAAAAAGGTTTTCATCCTTTTATTCCATTAGGTATACTTTTGGTCCTCAAACATTGGTGCTCCAATATTAGTGTATTCCATGATCTCCTTTCAGTGGTTAGATTGCTTCCTGAAGGACCTGCTCAGATACCAATTTTTGGAATACTGAGAGGGGGTTGAATCAGTATGAGAACAATTAGTACTTTTAATACAATATAAAAGCTCCAATAATGTTCAATAGTTTATCATTAGCATTCAATATATCATCAACACCATAATGCATAAACATCACATAAACATAGTACACCATAATTTTACATGGAAACCCAATGCGGGAGAAAACCACATAATGATTTTCTTATTTATCAAAGACCACATTCATTGGAAGCACCAACTTCTTATTTCTCCAGCCACAACTAGAAGGAGGCTTCAACCCCCTATTTATATGATTCAACCTAAAGGAAGATCCAACTCCCTAATTTATCAGCTCCAACCTGAAGGAGCTACAACCCCCTTTCCTTGCCCTGTCCAACCACCCTAAAATATAAATGTAGACCAATCTATCACTACCTCTATCGTTGTAACTGATAACCTGTTGTTGTCGTTGTTGTTGTTTCTGATACTTTTGTTGTTGCTACTGATTTCGATATCTATCAAGACTGCAACCACACATACCTCATACCAATATCCATAAGAGAGTTCTCCAAATCAAATGATTATGAATCTTTAATACATTTTAGTTCCTGATTTCTTCATAATACACACCCTAACATACATAGGAATACATAGGAAGACATACCTTCAACCTATAGCTGACCTGATTTTTAGATCCCTGATCTTCAACAATTTTTCTTCACAGGTTTGCGACCCATACATTTCCTACTCGCGGATGTCCATGCTTTTCTTCATTGCAACTCACAGATGTCTGCGCTTTTCCTCCTGAAACTCACAGATTTATGCAAGGAACCTGGATCTATAACTTTTTATTTGTACGCTCGGCTCCTACAAACTTCTATAATCACTGGACTTCGTTGACTTTGACTTATTAGCTTCAGATATGCTAATTAGTATTCCCATAAGTGATTTTCCAATTGACTCTTCTCTGTGTTTTAATGAGGATCTCATGATGACATGCAACTTGTTATATTTTGTTTACAGTTACTTTAACATGCAATTGACATGCATCTTGTTAACTTTTGTTTACAACTACTTTACCTTGACATGCAACTTGTTAACTTTTGTTCAAGGGTTGACATCAATGACCACCAATCTTTCAACAATTCAATGACAACCGATATTTCAACAACTATTCGTTCAACATTATGAATACCATGTACAATCATATCATAGGAGAATATACTCAAGAAATATATGCTTGGTATGATTACAAGGACCATTGTGATGATTGGTATATGGATAGTTGTCATTTCTGGGATGAAAACCACTTCCATCTTCTATTTGATGACTCTGCTCCACCTCATGTAGACCACGTTCTAGAGAGTAAACAAGACCATTCTATGCATATTCTTGTTGAGTTTTATTACTCTCCAATCTTAGTGGATGATTTTTTAGTTGGTTCCACATACTTGGATCCACATGACCAGTGTCAATATTTGGAGCATCATTTTCAGTTGGTTCTTGAGCTCTGATATCTTTAGTGTGGTGGTTGGACTACTTAAACATAGTGGCTTACATTTCTACATGGGACCCTGGTTCTCCAACCTACTTCAACACTATGGTTCGCACTTATCCATGGGACCTTGGTATATGGTTGTACACCCTCATAACAAGCATTGAGGACAACGCTTTCCTAAGGGGGGTGGAATGTAGTGTATCTAGAGAGGTAGTGGGATATATAAGAGGACTTCTTAAAAGGTTTTTCTTCTAGAAGGTTCCTCCTCTAGAATGTTCTTAGGTTGTTGGTAGCACTATATAAAGGGGTTCAAGGAATATAATGATAAGTCAAGAATAAGTATTGTATTTGGAGCATGTATCCCATTAGGAGGTTTCCCCCTCGAAGAGGCAAGTGAACAGGAGAGGATCTCTTTTGTACTAGGATTTATTGTATGGTGTTTCCCTACCCTAAGGGTTTGAGAGTAATAAAGTGGGAGTTTTTCTATATTGTTTCTTGAATCTTTGTGGGGAGTTTTTCTCCTTAAAAATAATGCTTTCACTTGGGCTCCAGTCGTTTATCGATCCTTCCACGCCTTGAAAGAGGTTATGTGCACAACTCCATTCCTTTCCCTTCCCGACTTCACAAAGACTTTTGTCCTGGAATGTAATGCTTCAATGAAAGGAATTTGAGCATTCCTCATGCAAGATGACAAGCCTTTGGCCTTCACTAGAAAAAAACTTTCTGAGAGACATGTGGGTCAATCAATCTATGAAAAAGAAATGTTGGCTATTCTGCATGCCATGGATCTCTAGTGTCCTTGTCTCTTGGGGAAACACTTCCAAATTAAAATTTATAATTAGAGCCTCAAGTATTTTATGGAACAATGAATTTCATCCCCATAGCAAAAAAAAATGGGCGATCAAGCTATTTGGATATGATTATGAGATCATTTACAAGAAAGGAAAAAAAAATGTGGTTGTTGACACTCTTTCCAGAAAGTATGAAGAAGAAGGGTCCCTCTTTTCCCTCTTCTTCATTGTCCCAGATTAGCTCCAAGTTGTTATTCAGTAATGGGTGTAAGACCCCAAACTTTCTCGTCTAATCCAACATTTGCAACACCATTCTCTATTTTCTCAAGGGCACTCTTGGCATAGTTAATAGCTTTGCTACAAAGGTCATATGTATTTAATCAAACAGACACAACTTAAATCCACAATGTTTGTTGAGCTTCATGCTTCATCCAAAGTTGGGCATTTAGGGTTTACCAAAACCTATGAAAGGGTCAAACGTTCTTTTTTTTAGGATGGTATGAAACAAGACATTCACACATTTTTGGTTGGATGTGATTTCTTTCAATGCAACAAGGGAGAAACAGTTAAATCCTCAGGCACACTCCAACTACTTATAATTCCCCCTGCTATTTGGAGGGATATTTCTATGGATTTCATTGTTGGCTTATCTAAATCGGGAAATAAGTGTCTTTGTTTGCAACCGTATAAGAAGACTTCACTCAAAGTTGAACACTGTCAAAAAATTGCTCCCAAGTTTTATGGTCCTTATACCACTATCAAGCGACTAGGGCATGTGGCCTACCAGTTAGCTCTTCCTAGTCATTCTAAGATCCATCATGTTTTTCATGTCTCATGTTTAAATAAGGTGATTGGAACTAAGTGCCAAACTCAAACCAATATCCCTGAGTTGGATGAATACGGTTTCGTTTGGTTGTAGCCACAACCAGTCTTGGACCAATGAGAGCATCATCTCCATCAGAACACCATCAAGGAAATATTAATTCAGTGGAAAGATACAACTCCAGAAGATGCCACCTAGGAGTTAGCCACCATTTTGCAACAATTTCATCGTCTCAATCCTTGAGGACAAGGTTGTTCTTCAAGAGGGAGGGCATGTTAGGGACCTAACCTCCCTAATCGGCCCTCACGTAGGTAGAATAATATATTTTCCATGTAATAAATGTTGACATTAGTTAATAAGGCCTATTTAATAAATGTGAACAAGTCAATGTAAGAAGACCTAATAGAAGTTTTTGCTTCTAAAAAGATCTTCCTCTAGAATGTTCTTTAGAAGATAGAATTAGTATAAATAAGAGTGGGAGGCATGATAAATCTTTGTCTTGAGAATTATTTTAATAGGGAATTGCTCCATTGGATATTTCCCCCTCGAAGAGGCAAGTGAACATTTCTTCCTATCAATAAAGGTATTATGTTTTGTTGTGGTTATCTACATTTTATTGTTCCGCTGGTATTTTCTGTAGTATTTTTGTTTTTTCCTTAATACAATAGATATGGTACCCAAGAAGAACCAATATAACCAAGGAATGGAGTAGTGCAAATTCCTCCAAAGGAGGAATCCACAAATCTAGTTCTAAATGATAAAATTCATTTCCTTGAATTGTAGAGGAATGGGAAGAAGAAATAAACTTGACCTAGTCAAAAGACTAGTTAAAGAAGAGAAACCCCATCTCCTCCTTCTCCATGAAACAAAGAAGAAGGACTCAGACGTCCTCTAGGATTTGAATTTTATATGGAAAAACAACAAAGGCTTGGTAGTCAGTTCATGCGGAGCGTATGGTGGCAACTGCACCATATGGAAACCCCTAGTATTTCACCTAGAAAGTTGGCAGGAGTCTCCTTTTTCGATTTTGACATGGTTTATTCATATCCTCAAGTATGCCTTTTTATATTTTGAATGTATATATGCCCTGCACTCCTCAAGAAAAACAACAAGGTTGGAACTCTATCCTAAAACTCCATGTGGAAACAAGAAATTCCAAAGCTATTATAACAAGGGATTTTAACACCACCCTGGATAGCAAAAAAATGAAAGGGGATATCCTTGTCCATGACCCTAATAGGAAGCTGATGGAAGACTTCATATTCTCCTCTGATATACGTCACATTAATCCTTCCAAAGGGTTGTTTTCCTGATCTAATTTTCGGGTGGGCCCTGGTTTTATACCCGCTATACTAGATAGGTTTCTCTTAAGTGCATCCCTTCAGGGAGACTCCTTCATCCCTTCCTCTCGAATTATCCCACGGTCGGGCTTGAATCACCACCCAAATTCTCTTTTTCTCTCAAACCCTTTAACCCTCATCCCTATTCCTTTTCATTTTAACCCTCTTTTGTTCCTTGACCCATGTACCCTTTTCCTCATCACCTTCACGTAGAACCTTTGGGTTACAAGCTCCCCCATTGTGATCTAGGAGAAGAAACTCAAATCATTCAAAGATGCCCTCAAGGCATGGGCCAAATCCAAATCTACTCAATTCTAAAAGGAGAAAATTGAAGCAATTTAAAACATGGAGAAAATCATAGAGACGCCAGACTTGGAAGTCGTAACCCCGGAAATTTTAAAAGAAGAAAAAAATTCCTTTCAATCCCTCCAAAAAGTTCTTAAAACAAAAGAATAACATTGGAGACTAAAACCAATAAGCTTATGACTACAATCAAGGGATAGGAATACTAAATTTTTCCACTGACAAACCAAAGCAAGAATATGGAGAAACAAAGTATCAACTATCACAAATGGAAATGGGGAAGAAATCTCTGACCAAAATCTAATCTTGGAAGAGGATTTTAGAAACTTTGAGAATCTCCATAAGGAAGACAATTCTTTAGATTTGGATGCATTTGAAAGCATGCTTAATAATATCCATGTGTTAATCACTCCAGAAGACAATGAAAAACTATGTAGAAGCATCACGGAAGAAGAGGTCTAGGGGATAATCAATCACATGAACCTAGATAAGGCACCAAGATCGGATGGATTCTCAACACACTTCTATCAAAAGTGTTGTCCAATCACCAAAAAGGATCTAATTATAATGGTTCAATACGTCCAAAATTTTGCAAAAATTGGGGGAAATACCAACTCCACTTTCCTTGCCCTCATTCCTAAAGACCAAAATCCCACATCCTTTGCCCTTTCCTGCCTAATATCCCTGTGCAACCTCTCTTATAAAATCATTTCCAATATCATAGAAAACCACCGTAAACCCCTCATCCCCCTTCTTATCTCCCCTAATCAAGGAGGATTTGTAGAAAAAAGACAAATGGTGGACAATATCCTCCTGGTCGAAGAAGAAATCCACTCTAGTCAAGTTAGAGGAGACAAAGGAATGGCCATCAAAATTGATATGGACAATGCCTTCGACAGAGTAAGATGCGGATTCTTAATGGAATTCCTCACCATATTTGGTTTCAATGAATTTTTTCTCTCTTCGGTGTCCACCTGCTTCCACTGTACTTGAATGGCCCTGCTGGTAAATGGCATAAAAACTCCCTTCTTCAAAGTTACTCGTGGTATTCATCAGGGATACCCCCTCTCTCATATTTTTTATATCTCTATGGTTGAAGCTTTAAGTATAAGACTGGATAAAGAGAGACTACAAAAAACTATCCCAGGCATCAAAATCACCCATGGGGTAAAGAGAATAAATAATTCTCAGTTTGTTGATGATATTATCCTCCTTGGTGGGGCTTCCTCAATAATAGCTAAAATATTCAAAAAATATATGGATGATTACATAACAGCTTCTGGTGGCCTTATAAACATTGCTAAAAGCCAAATTTATTCTTGGAACACA
This sequence comes from Picea engelmannii, assembly GCA_009831015.1. Lineage (NCBI taxonomy): Eukaryota > Viridiplantae > Streptophyta > Pinopsida > Pinales > Pinaceae > Picea > Picea engelmannii. Next base: position 16,051 of record ML850670.1, read on the forward strand.
CTAGTCAGAATCCTAAGAAGAACAACCAGCATTCTAGACTCCCCTCAAGTTAAAAATTGGCAATCTTTTAAATATTTGGGAATCCCCATATGCCTCAAACCCCTTCCAGCCTCTTCCTGGAACCCAATTCTTGACAAGATTAAATCCAAATTCCATCATTGGGGCTCATATTGGTTAAACCCAGCAGGTAGAGTAATCCTTCTAAAATTTGTCCTTTCAGCTTTGCCTATTTTTCAGTTTTCCTCTCTTATAGCACTAGTCAAGATTAAATCTACCATTTCCCAAGAACTCAAACGATTTCTCTGGCAAGGAGGATGATCTAACTCCAAGCAATTTCATTTAATAAACTGGAGCATTGTCAGAGCTCCAATATCTTGTGGAGGCTTGGGGATTAAGGACCCATCTATAGTCAATTTAGCCCTGGGATCCAAAATCCTCTGGAGGCTGATTTTTTGAGAAAATGATTGGTGGAAAAGAGTGATCTACCACAAATACTTTTCAGAAGTGAGAACTCATTGCCTTGATGTGGACCCAGTCGTGCAAGGAGGCTCTCAAATTTGGCATATTTTGAAGGCCTCCCTCCCCCTCATCCAAAACCATCTAACATGGATACCAGTAAATGGGAGAAATATTTTAATTCACTCAGATAGAATTGTGGGGAATATCCCTCTCTCTTCTTATCTGCTCCTATCTCCTCTCATTTCTTGGCTACAAGATCAAGAGAAATTTACCCTCTATAACATTTCCACTTGGAATCGTACAACTGGTAAATGGTTGGGATGGTCCTTGGGAGCTCCCCCCCGCCCCATATTCAAACCCTCTCCCATCTTCTCATCAACAGGATCAAAGGTTGTGCCCTTGTTCACTTGTCCAAATCTAATTCTTAGGATTCAGGATCTTAGGATTATTCAGTTAAAAAAGGGTACGACTCATTTCTTGCACAGTCCACCTTCCCCCCTTCCTCAACCTGTTGGAAGCACATCTAGAGCAATGGTGGCCCTCCAACAGTCAACATTTTATGTTGGAGGAGAGCACATGGGAAAATTATGATAGGAGAAAATATTTATAAACGAGGCTTCTTAGGCCCCTTCTAGTACACCCTCTGTAAGAAAGGCTAAGAAACAATCAACCATTTATTTCTAGAATGCTCCTTCTCACGGCTAGTGTGGCAGGTCACTCTCCAAAACCTGTTCTCAAGGGTACAATGGCCCATGACATGCAGGAAAATATTCGACAGATGGTAACACATTTATAATGTCCCCTCCCAATAGAAATGTCTCTTCAAAAAAGTTTGGCTAGCTCTTCCCAAATATATTTGTTGGAAGATTTGGTTGGCTAGAAATAAATAAATATTTGTAGAACAAAAATCAATTCCATCTTAAGTGGGAAAAAAAAGCAATCTTCCTCCTCTTAGAACATTTCANCCCCCCCCCCCCCCCCTGGTGGGTCTCTCTCCCCCTTCCAAACCAAAATGGCAGCTTCAATTTTCTCTTGGTGAGTTTTCTTCCTAGAAATAGTCTCAATACAACTGCATTGTAAGTTTTGATGGAGCTTCGAAGGGAAACCTCGGGGCAGCAAGTCCGAGAGGGGTTCTCTATGACCCAGGAGGAAACAATAAATTAAAATATGCATAGAACATAGGCACTTCTACAAATAATTGAGCAAAGGCCTACGCTCTCCTCTTGGGATTGGAATTGGTGAAAGGACTAAGTATCTCTGACCTCATGGTGGCAGGCGATTCTAAAATGTTAATTAAGCATGCAAGATTTCTTTCCAATTCAAATAATACTCGTCTCTAATCCATTATTAGCAGAATTCACATGGAAATTCAGTCCTTTAACTCCATCACCTTCTTCCATGTTTTTGAGAGAAAACAACAAGGATGTTGATAGCCTTGCCAATCAATATCTTTGACTCTCGGAAGGAGTTCTCTCAATCAATGTCACACACTCCATTGACTATATCCCATGACTAGTAAAAATGCAGGGTTCAATTCCATTCGAGGATCCTCTTGGTTCATCTCTCTAAAGGTCGGGCTAAGTCCTTTTTCCCTTCTAAGTTCAATTAAAAAATAAATAAATAAAAAGGGGGGGTATATCCCCCAGAAACTCATCGCTCGTTCCTCCCAAAGGCTCATCTCACATCACTTCAGCTCCTTAATCACTCCATCGTCAACATATGTCACCCTCTTGTCATTCCACTCCCAACACATTCTCAACATGCAGAGTCACCATTGCACTTTAAATTCCCCTAGAGGAAGTAGTCCTTTCTACCATATCGAAGTATGAATTCTCTGGAATGTGGGATGGGACAATGTACTTGTAGATCGGTCGTAACACTTTGTTATGATTTTCGAAGGTTGATTGCAAATGGCAACATGGGAATTCATATGTAGGTAGAATTTAGGATTGGAAAGAATGTGGTTATGGCTCATTTCAATTACCTGGGTGTTAATGACGTTGTGCTCTGTCTTTTAATTCCCATTATTTCTTCTCTTGACTCTCCCTCTTAGGAATTCGGGACTCAACAATCAGAAATGGTAGCTCGACGATCAGGGAGAAGAATGCACCATATTGAACAGCTATAAGGTAAACTGGAAGAAGCCCACAACTTGGTACTCACCCTCTAGAACATATTTAGTGGGATCTCCTTGAATTTACTCACTGTGTTGGAAGAATTTGTGAAGCAGAGGTAGGAAATATCTCAATTGAAGGACGAATGTCATGCCCTCCGTCAACAAATTAAAGAATTGAAATCTCAACCTCAGCAAGCAGTAGAAACTCCAACAGCATCAGAGCAGTCTGAAGCAGCTTCCTCCCCTACCATGGCTCCAGAACTACTAGACTTGAATGCACCGGCTCCAAAAGCAGAGCAACAAAATTTTGATGGCCATACCAGATAAACATCCAAACTTCTATGCTTCATTTTAGTATACTTATACTAGGTGTCTTTTATAGACTATACAAGGGGGGAATTTTTGCTATGCAGGAAAATGGGCTTTTAGAAATATTGTTCAAAGTAGATACAGTGGCTATAATTTCAGACTGTGTAGAAAGTCTACTCTCCATTATTGGACTAACTGTAAATCTACCGTGTCCTTGAACGTTGTTTTATTTTAATATAATTTCCCCATTTTCTTGTTAAAAAAATATATTAATATTAGAAAAAGAGACAACATGCAAATCTTACACTTGAAAATAATTCATAATTAATTAAAAAGCTTGAAGCTCCAAAACAATTTAATTTTTTTCAAGATGATGGTTGTAAATGTTTTTTTTATTTTTCATATCCAACCTCATAACATGAAGAAAAAATTATTTTGGTATTGTATTAACATTTTGGAATGATTGAAATTTGACAATAATTAATAAAGACCAAATATACTCGTTAAATATCTTTGTGAAATCACCATTAATTATACTAGTATTCTCTACCTATACCAAAAATAAAACTCCAATTAGTTTGGCATTTAAATTACTTTCTAAAGTTGGTGAAATTAAAATCTAAAGTTTTAAGTAAGAGGGATAAATTACAAAGTAGAAACCACAATAAAAAGATCATATTTATTCTCGAGGGTTAGCTCAAGTTGTCATGAGTCAAACATGACATCTCTCCTCTAATTTGAGGAGGCCACGAGTATGTCTCTCTTGATCCCCTCTGGGTTGGGTGTTTGGAACTTTTGTGTTGATGGATTACCTCAGTTACCATCGATCAGCGATGATGAAGCCTGTGGGAGTTTCCCATGCATGGTTATTTAGAAATAAATAAATAAAAACATCGTATTTGAATCCATTATAAAAATACTAAAATAGTAGAGTAGAAACCATAATAAATGACACATTCTCTACATAATTATTGAAATAAAACAAGTACATATCACTCTTCATTGCCATCACCCTAATTATATTCAACGCCTAACATGATACCATTGTTGTTCTCAAAAACATGTTTTAACCTCGAATCATGTCTTAGTACAAACTATTAATCCCTATCCAACACATCATGGCAAAAGGACACTTAGTTGCAACATTTTGGGAAAACATAAGGCCTCTTCTCTTCATCCCATATTTTTTTAGAGTTAATATATATTATCCCACTATCGCGGTCTTCCTTTACATTACTCTCGGTAAATGTATCCCACCACTTGCACCCAAAAATAACACATTGGAAAGATGAGAAGTCCACTTGTATGATCTGTTGTATCTTTTTAATTTAAGTTAAATTTCCCTTTGTTAGGTCATGATCATGGTGGAAACATGACTAGATTGGTAAATCTCAACCTCCACTCCATACTCAAGCGTTACATGCCCATCATCGACATCCTCTATGTAAAAATGATGTCCATATGCCCACGTACATAAGAATGATGCATCTGTAAAAACGAAAACAAAGGATAATGTCATGTGTCCAATCTCTAGTAACTTGAGTAATAAAAACATAACACATGTTGTAATTCAAATGTGCATTATAAAATTAATAATTGATGTAGAGATAATATTATAGAGTTGTTGTACATAATCCCTATGTTTAGTGCATTCTCTTCACCACATGGGTAACGATTGAGAAAACCATATTTCTGTTTTTTTTGGTCAAGCACCCAACTATTTTGACAAATCATTGGTATATTTTTTTTTAAATGATTAGGATAAGGCATGCTTCTACAATTTAACCATCTAAAGATTTCATGTCATTGTCCTGATTCCTTTTCTTCTTTTCATACAACGCAACCATGCTCACATCACCTCCGTGCTATAAAGAATGAATTTATTGATGGCATCAATTTATGTACTCGATGATATATTAACAAAATCAAAACAAAAAGTATCAATTCAAATAAATATTATCAAGTGAAGTGCAAACAACAACTCCATAGAAATTTGACAAAATATAAGTGGATTACTCTTTATCACACCTTTTTCAATTGGTTTGGAGTAGCTCACCTTCCCTTTTTTCCTTATCTTTATGGTCATCCCAAACCACTGCACTTGTTGTGTCATTAATTTCCTTAATGTACTTACTAGCATAATAGAATGGCTTGTATATTGTGTACCCCTCTACCATAGACCCCTTCAGTTTTTCCCTTTGTTGAAAAAAAATCTACAATTTTTTCACGTACCTCTCCAAGAGTGATCCAGGTGGATATTGTTGGCCACCCACCTATTCCAATTGGCTCCTCGTGTCCATTGTTTATTCAACGCGTCTTTATGTAGTGCTTTATAATTGTGAGTTATACACTTATGGGGTTGTCTGAAGCCTCACACATTCTCCAGGTGGATATGAGTGGCCTCTTGCCTAATCCAACTGGATTATTTTGTATGTTTTCATGTCAGCACATCTTGTTGTACTTCTAGGGTTGTTTTGGGGCCTTAAATGTTGTTTTTTTGACTCACCACAGTCAAATTGTACATGAAGTCAGAGTCTGACGGCGGAATGTGTATTTCTTTGAAAGACCTTTCCAACGAGCTATCACGCACCTAAAACAGAGGTCGTATGAAAAAGTTACGACCCTAGGAAGTTGAGGTACCAAATTACATCAACTTACCCATAGGGCCCACATGACTTTTGGCGTTTCACCTTCTAGGGATAGGTTTTTGGATGTCTAGGGTTTTGGCATTCATGAGTAATATGAAAAGGACCTCTAGAGACTCATTGTAATCCATTCTTCTCAAAAGGATGTGTGTAGCATCCACATCTCTTCTCAGAGATAACTACCACCATTCGAGCAAGTTTCAGTTCTGCAATTTTACAATTTCAGCCTATTTCATTATTTAATAGAAGATATTGTTCACTGGATATTTGTGTTATTATTTCTATCTATATGTTTATTGTATTCAGTTTGTTAATCAGTTCGTTTCGCTCCTAAATCCGGATCAGTGGTATCATAGTGGTCTGCTCTTCATTTATTTCTCTTCGTGCATGTCCCCGACAAGGTCTGGGTTCAAGAAGTTGGGGCTCGAACCAATCGAGCCATTACTAGATCAGTCACGCCGAGCCCAAAAACAACCCATGGGAGACGAAAAGAAAGATGATGGAGCAGGAGATCATATTAAAATGTTGCTCGAGGAAGCCCTCATGCGACAAAGGAACGAAATGATGGACAACTTCGTGCAGATCCTTCGACGGTTGCCCACGAGAGAAGCATGTTCATCAAGCGGCCATGAAACCCCCTTCAAGGTACAGGTAAATTCTGATATTCCATTATTTGAAGGATTGATAGATGTAGATGTTGTAGATAAATGGTTGAATCTGCCCGAAGGATATTTTTCGGTCCACAATTTTTCCGATAGGGAAAAGATCACTTTTGCACTCCTTAAGGTCGTTCCCCATGTTAAATATTGGTGGGATACTTACTCTGAGCAAAGGGTTGTGGAGTAATATGTAATTTGTGTGGTGGCCCCTACATGGGATTCCTTCCGGGAAGCCATTAAAGAACAGTACTACTCTGTTGGAAGCTACGAGGACCAATACACCAGATGGACCACCCTATGTCAAGAAAGAGACCAGACAGTAACAGACTTCACCAATATTTTCCATACCCTACGCACCAAATTGGGTATCAAAGATTCTGAGCATCATATGGTGCTCAAATACCACGATTGTTTGCATAGATACATTCAAACAGAAATGGTGTTCTTGGACATCGCCTCATTAGGCATGGCTTATAGATACGCTGTCAAAATCGAGCAAACATTTAAGCAAAAACGACGAGAGTTTGGATCTGCAAATCCCTCACAGCCGAAGCAGGGCAAAGGCAACCCAACCCACATAGAAAGAGACCAATTTGAGATGGTCACCCTCACAAAAATATGTCCAAGCCGCAACACAAGAAGGGTAACGAGAAGATGAAGAAGGACACGGGAAAATCGTGTGAGTACCATAAAAGTCCTCGGAACAACATCGACGAATGTCGCTCTAAGAAGTCCCTCGTGGTCGAGCTGAAGGCTTCCGAGTCAAAGGCCGATTTTGATTCCGAGTCAAATCCTGAAGGAGGGAAGCGAATTATCGATGTTGAACCCAGTGCCACGGTTGCTACCACCAAAGTCCGACCAAGCGACCTAGAAGAACCATAGGAAGGGGACGCCTCTTTCACTCGCAAATGTGGGTCAAGGGGGCTCTGATTCATTTCATTGTTGACAGCGGTAGTAAGAAGAACTTGATTTCAGCAGAGGTCGTCAAGCAGCTGAACCTACCAATGACACTGCACCCGCATCCCTACACCATCGGTTGGCTTCGTCAAGGAAGAGATCTATGTGTCATCCAACACTGTTTTCTACCCTACAACATTAATCCTTTCAAAGATGAGGTACTGTGTGATATTTCTACCCTTGAAGTTTGTGATGTTCTTTTAGGACAACCATATTTGTGGAAGTGTCATGGTGTGTATGAGTCTAGACCCTGCAGTGTTATTATTACTTTGGGTAGAGAATTGTACAGGATCCCATAGGTGGCACTGTCCACTGCTATTTCTTTAATCTCTGCTAAGCAATGCAGTAAGGTCATTTCACAGATTGGGAATTTTATCTTCTTTGTGATCCATGCTCACAGTAAGAAGAAGGTCATCGCCACATCTGTGGCCTCTACACAATGCCTTTCTTTGCAGCAGAAGCAAGTGGACGATATCGTGGAAGAATATAGAGACATCTTTGTCTCACTTACAGGGGTACCGACACACTACCAAGTCAAGCATCCAATTGATCTGACCCTCGGTGCACCTCTACCTAATGGACTAGTCTATCGGCACTTGCTGATGGAGAATGATTAAATCAGGTGTCAAATCCAAGAGCTCCTTCAAAAGGGGCACATCAAACCTAGCTCCTCCCCTTGCAGAAGTTCGATTGTACTCATGCAGAAGAAGGACGAGAATTGGCGACTATGCATTGATTACAGAGCCTTAAACAAAATCGTAGTTAGGAACCACTACCCCATTCCCAGGATTGATGACCTTCTTGACCAACTCAAGGGGGGAAATTTCTTCAACAAGATTAACCTGAAGTCTGGCTACCACCAGGTTCCCATCGAACCAACTGATGTCTGGAAGACAACCTTCAAGTCTAAAGAAGGTATCTATGAATGGCTAGTCATGCCCTTTGGCTTAACAAATACACCAGCCACTTTCATGAGGTGGATGGATGATGTATTGAGACCCTTCACCAACTCCTTTATGGTAGTATATTTGGATGACATCCTCATATTCAACAGAATGTGAGAGGAGCACATGCGGCATATTCAGCAGGTTTTGAGCACTCTGCGGCAGCACAAGCTTTCTGCCAACTTGGAAAAATGCTCTTTTGGCATGAACATGGTCCAATACCTAGGCTACATTGTTGATGATCATGGGGTATAGGTTGATCTAGCTAAGATCCAAGTCATCTATGACTGTCTAGCCCTGACCACACAGATCGAACTTCGGAGCTTCTTGGGACTAGCCACTTTTTACTGACAGATCGTGTTGGGATTCTCCCATATTGCATGGGCCTCATCCAGGTGACCAAGGGCAGTGGTAGGGCCAAGTTCGTGTGGGGGAAGGAGCAGCAACGAGCATTCGAAGATCTGAAACATCGTTTGTGCTCAGCTCTAGTACTCTCCTTGCTCAATCTGCAACAACCATTCGAGATTGAAATTGATGCATCTGACTATGTTGTGGGCACAGTTCTCACTTGGTATAGGAATCCGGTGGCATACCATAGTGAGACACTCTCCGATACTATCCGAAAATACCCCACCTATGACAAGGAAATGCATTCCATTATATAAGCCTGTCGTCAATGGAAACAATACATTCTGGGGAAAGAGATGATCATACACACTGATCACAAGCCTCTACAGTTCATATAGACATAGGGGAAATTGCAAAACGACCACCATAAGAAGTGGTCCACCTACCTACAACAATTCCATCTCAACATAGTATAAGATAGGTATCTCCAATCATGTCATTGACTGGCTCAGTTAGCCTCATGTGGCTGCACTCACCATTGTGCTCCATTCATGTGGACATGAAACATCGGAGTGGCCCTAACTTTACCAGCAAGATCCAGACTTCGCCACCACATATCAGCTCTTCGATACATGCACCACTGTCACTAATTTTCACATTGGGGACGGACTCTTATGCCACCTGGGCCATCTCTGTGTTCCTACAAGCGAGCATGCAAAGTTGATTTAGGAATCCCACTATAGTCGGGTGGCAGGACATTTTGGTGTAGAGAAAACTGTGGTTGTTCTTCAGAAACATTTTTATTGGCCAAGACTTCGACAGGACGTCAGCAACTATATCAGATATTGCAATTCCTGCGCCATTTCCAAGCCAGTCATCAAGAAGCAAGGCTTATACATCCCTCTTCCTATTCCTGAGAAGTCGTGGGAATCCATATCCATGGATTACATGTATGCTTTGTCGTCCACCAAGCACGGAAATGACTGTGTGTTTGTGGTCGTTGAACGGTTTTCGAAGATGGCCATCCTCACAGCCTGTAAGAAGAATTTCACAGTTGTAGATACTCCCAATCTCTTCTTCGAACTAGTTTGGGTTCACTTTGGGATACCACAGACCATCATCTCTGATCGAGACAGCAAGTTCCTCAGCACCTTTTGGTCCAGTCTCTGATCTTTGTTGGACACTAAGCTCACAAAATCCACTTCTTTCCACCCCCAAACTGATGGCCAAACCGAGGTCGTCAATCGAATGATTGTGCACATACTACGCATGTACAATTCTAAGCATCCTCGTACATGGGACTAGAGTCTCCCATATGTCCAACACAATTACAACGAGGATCTCCATAGTTCCACCGGCCATATCCCATTTCAGGTGGGTCTGGGATTCCAACCCTTGGGACCCATTGATGTTGCACTTCCTCTTGCCACCGCATAGACAGACTCTTCCTCTGACCATTCTTTGATCAACAAAGCCACCAGATTTATTGAGCGAACTCAACACATCCACCAACAGGTCCAAGAGATTTTGTAGAAATCCAATGCTAAGTACAAGCAGTGCCATGATAAACATAGGGTACCACACTAGTTTCAAGTTGGCAACAAAGATTGGTTACATTTGCAGAAGGAGCGTCTCACCGGGCCCCATTGAAAGCTTCACTCACTTTACACTATCACCAAGGTTGTGGGTAGCAATGCTTTATTACACTATCACCAAGGTTGTGGGTAGCAATGCTTTTGCACTCAACACTCCACCCTTCCTTGGTCTGCATCTAGTATTCAATGTGGACCTCCTTCAGCCATATTTTCCACCATTATTGGAGACCTTTGAGATTGTTAAACATCTGACACCAACAAAGCTCAACCCTGATTGCATGGAACAAGCATCCATCGATCAAATAATGGACAAACATGTCAAGGGCACTCGCCAACAGTGGATCCAGATTTATTGGGTTGTCAAGGCATGGAAACTCCTACACCAAGGAAAGTGGCTCACCCAGGGCCAAATCCAGCAGAATTTTCCTCACCTGATGGGGGAACTCAATGCAATGGAGACCATTTATTCCTAAGGGGGAGGATTGCTCCAGGTGGATATTGGTGGCCACCTACCTATTCCAACTGGCTCCTCGTGTCTTTTTTTATTCAACACGTCTTTCTGTACTGCTTTATAATTATGAGTTCTACACTTCTGGGGTTGTTTGAAGCCTCACACATTCTCAAGGTGGATACAGGTGGCCTCTCGCCTAATCCAACTGGCTTATTTTGTATGTTTTCGTGTTGTCGCGTCTTGTTGTACTTCCAGGGTTGTTTTGGGGCCCTAAACATTGTTCTTTTTACTCGTGACAATCAAATAGTACACGGAGTCAAAGTTTGATAGCGGAATGTACAGCTCTCTGAAAGACCTTTCCAACGGGCTATCACGCACCTAAAATGAAAGTCGTATGCAAAATTTATGACCCTAGGAAGTTGAGGTACCAAATTACACTAACTTACCCATAGGGCCCACATGAATTTTGGCGTTTCACCTTCTAGGGATAGGTTTTGGATTTCTAGGGTTTTGGAATTCATGAGTAATATGAAAAGGGCCTCTGGAGCTTCATTGTAATCCATTATTCTCAAACGGATGCGCGTAGCAGCCACATCTCTTCTCAGAGATAGCTACCACCATTCGAGCAAGTTTTAGTTCTACAGTTTTACAGTTTCCGCCTATTTCATTATTTGATAGAAGATATTGTTCAATGGATATTTGTGTTATTATTCCTATCTCTGTGTTTATTATATTCAGTCTATTAATCAGTTCATTTTTCTCCTAAATATGGATCAAAGAAGAACATCAAATCACTCTAATTAATTCAACCTCATCAACTAAGTGAATTAGAAGATAGAATTGTAAGTCCGTGAAACTTGTGGGCATTTCCTTCTAAAAAATACAAACAATCTCATGAATATATCTCTTGATACCACTATGGAATGATGATCGTGTGAATATCCTTTGATGTGATATAATGTGGAAATGTTGATAATATTGACATGTCATGTCGTAGACCCTAGGGAAGTCATGGTTTACACAACCATGCATGAACAAATGATAATGGACAATCTATAGAACCCTTTATGTCTCTCCTCCGAGTTAATCCTCACCTCTACCTTATGTCGGTGATGGGATACCCTACAGGTCAAACCAGTCCTACATCTACATCATTAGGATTTTTTTTAGTCACTTTGCATACCAAAAAACAATTTTCCTCTTCCAATCGCTCTTATAAATAAAAAAGAAAAAAAGAAAAAAAAAACAAATTTTAAAGTATAAAAGGTTGTCACTTATAGATAACGGCCCACATGACATATGGAGGTATTGATAGCTCGAGATCTCTCTAGAAATCTATGGCGACATATGTTTAGTCATCAATAATGATCAGCTATTGAGACCACCAATTGAAAATTGTGTTGTCAAACACATTGGTGATGCATCCACCTCCGAGACTATGCATTAGATCCACCCAACAAACCATCGTGGGATCACAAATTATGAGTGGAGCGGGTGAGATGCGAGGGCACATCGAACAGAATCTGTCAAACAAGAATGAGCATAAAATACTCCTATACCCAAAGTTCTTATGTCTCCCCATTATGTAATCTATCAATTGGGATTTCATATTTGTTAGAAGCCTTGGACACCAGTGAAAAACTTTGGGTTTCAGGAACAATATCCCATAACACATATGTCGGCGTGAGGCTTTGTGAAATGTTGCAGAGCAAGCCACTCGAACAATAATAAGGAGAAGAATATTTAATATTAGATTCTCTATGCTATTGATTGGGACTTGGGAACCCATTTTCTGGGTCCCCGAAAAACAATGTGTGTTGGCATATTCCTATATGGTCATGGCACCATTTCCATGCCCACCTCCTCTAAAGTTCACTAGCATTATTCAACGAGAAAAACCTATAAGGAATTATATGTCCTCAACTTTAAGCTTAAGGAGTTCATCATCCAATACAAAGGCATCTTGGTCGGGTTCCCAGTACCCTACAAGAGTTTGCAACAATTGTTTATGGGATGCATGTTGGGAATTGTGAAAAATTAAGCAAGACACAATCCCAGAGAGAATTCATCACTTATGTATCATCTATGACAAGGTTATCAAAGTCCTTCTGCTCTCATTCCCTCCAAACAATAGCCATTTGCAAGTTTCAAGGGAAAAAATTCAAGTTAGAGTTTTTTTTTTCCATTTTCTAGGGGTTGTACGCACCGTTTGTGAAGGACAAGTGCGTACAAACACACCTTTTATTCACTAGAAGTGTGTTTAGGCTGCTCGCATGCACCCCATGTGAAGGAAAAGCATGGGTGTGCCTTCCCTTTACTCAGGGGGGTCCCCACAGGTCAAATTTTGAGGAAAAACTGAATTTAAAAGGATGAAAATGACGAGAGAAGAGTTACCTAGAGCTAATGAAATTGAAAATCAATGGTGGAATCTCCTACAATATATGCCTAAATTTTGAGGGTTTGGAGCTAAAAACAAGGGCTTAGTAAATTTTCAAAATCACATGGTAAAAGTTTATTTTTCACCTATGCATTAGATTTTTTTTACCCACTTGCTATAGTATATAATGCCTTTCATTAATTTTTATTAGTTGTTTTTGTGAGAACTAATTCCTAACATTGTCATTTCAGAATATCTTTGCATCTTTATAGGTGTGGTGAAGTTCTTAGGGTTATTTAGTGGCATTTTTAAGTCACGTTGGTCCAATTTGATCCACACACACAAGTAAAGGACTCAGAATTGCCATACAGATTAGGTTTTTCCCACCTTGAATTGTGGATTATTAGTTTCCTATTTCATTTTTTCCTTAGGATTGACCCCATTGAGTTGTGACACTAAGCCTTTGTTGTTGTTTATAAGTGTCATAACTTGTGTTGTAGAGCCTATTGATCACGGGTGCCCTAGTTAGTGCATTGCTTGTCATTTTGGTGCCCATGCTAAAGTTTTCCATAGGCTCAAGAGCCCTCTTAGCACCACTATGACTTTGCATTGAAGCTACATGACTTCTTCTTGGTCCTTTTTAGGCCATCCCCCACAAGGCTCCCACATTTTCGTTTCAATTTGTACCATTGTGTTGCATACCATTGCTTAGACTTTTGAGACTAATGCACACTACAATTCACCATTCATTTTTTACTAATTATGCATTATCTTTAGCCACTCACCTTTGCATCTATTGCTTCTGCATATCGGAACCCTTATCCTTGGAGGAAACGTGTTGATGAGTGTCCATATCCTACACATCCTTCATGCATATTGCATAGGTATGTTTCGTGTGCTTGGAACTATTTTTTCACCCTATGACACTTGTTTCCTCCACTATATCATGGCATTGTTTTATTCCTTTTTAGGATTTTATAACATGAAAAAGACATAAAAATCAAATATTTTGAAAAAAAGAGTGAAGTGGGGAAGAAATAACATCTTTACTTTTTGTGGCAATAGTGTTAGTTATGTCACCCTTAAACAGAGCACAAACTTTTGAGTCTCCTGCTCAACAAGTTGGGTCTTAGTGTTTCCTTAGGATCCAAACCATGATCTTTGAGTTTTTACTCCTTTAGTTGGTTACCCTTCCAATCACTACGAAGAATCTGTCAATGCCTCCTGCATTGTAGATTTATATCGATGGTCCTATTTGTGTCAAATGATGCCCAAGTCACCATTGTGTTATGCTAATGTTCAAGGGAAGTCTTCAGCCTATGTTGACCATTCCTTGGAATTCTTGACCATCCATGTCGACCTTCCCAATTGTTAAGTTATTCTCACTTGCATTGGTATCAATGTTCCTTGCTTGTGCTAGTGTGGAAGGTCCTCTTTGACTTTTCACTGGCAGGTCATCTCTTATCAATTATAACACATTGCTATGAGAGATTGGCCTAGAGTCGGTAACACCCTGGGCCTATTTTCATCATTAGTAAGTTACCTTGCACTCAGCAGTTGGCATTTCATCAATGCTCATTGGTTGAATGGTTTCCCATGCGTTTGAAGACAAAACCTCTATTCACATATTGGGATTCCTGTTGTATCTTGGTTTCCATTTTCATCATTGGTGGAATTCCTCACCTCTATCAGCGGTGTTCATTATTGGTTGTTGCTTAGAGGGTCTCTTATGTGCACTATTTCCATTTGGTGCATTCGAGAGCCATACTCGGTGGTGTATTATTCTAGACTTTGTCCAATACCTTCAAATCACGTTCCTCATGTTTTCTCGTGTTGTACAAAGGTACCTTGGGACTTGCAATCATTAGTTGGAGGTTCCCTCACTATCAATAGTGGGAATACATCAATGTCCCTTGATTGATATATTCCACAAGTGTTCTATGAAAACACATCTATTCACACTTGCTAGAATGTACTAGGTACCTTAACACCCATTATCAGTCAGTTGTCTCACATTTGTTAATGGTATACATCAATGACTAGTAATCAAACAGTTTCTCTCAAGTTCAACGCTAGCTCATTTATTCACATGGTGAATATTCATACCATCAATGAGTTTGGATTGAATACCCTGGACCATAGTATCATCTCCTCTTTATTTTGTTTCCTAGGTTGCACAAGATAGTACTAATTACACACATGACATTGGTACTTTTGGAGGATCAGACATTCACTTCACAGTTCCAATTATTCTCATGATATATATCCACTTTGTATTTGGTCATGGCTATGATCTATTTGACATGGATGCACCGTGTATCTTATTTGTGGCCATCATTTTTGCATTTTATATACTTCATGGTGCACAATGTACTTTATTTGGTAGCCATTTTTTTCCACACCTAGGCATGGATATGCCCAAAACAGGAAGAAATTCATCTAACACCTTGGTTTGTATTGCAAGTACTTTTCCAATCCAAAATTTGGTGAACTCCACTTCATCCCATTCAACAACTTCCTATGTGATTCGGTACTGTATTTTGGCCATTAGCTCCTCTTCCGATCTCACACACTAGGGGGAATTTGTCATAGCATATATCGACACCTCCATGTCCTAGATGTCGGATTAGTGAGAGGGGGGGTGAATCAGTAATAGAGCAATCTAATCCTTTTTAACCGTATAATGCAAGTGTTATATCAATGTAGCATTATCATCCAATATTTGCAGAGTAAATAAACAATGAACAAATGAACAATCATACACATACACAGTACACCAGTGTTTTTACGTGGAAACCTAAAGCGAGAGAAAACCACAGAATG
>ML850671.1:2226-16340 GCA_009831015.1 Picea engelmannii
TCAATTGTCAGTGTTAACATCTAAGTCGTTGTTGATGCTTCTTTCCATAGACCACCTACACAAAAGGCCTAATAGATACATTGCAAAAGGTAGGAATACGAGACTTTGTCCAAGTTATTGTCTAGGTCATACGAGACTTTGTACAACTTCAAAAGAGAATTGGAAAAGTTTACAAATTTATAAATCAAGGCTAACATATTTTGAGAATTCGAAGAATTCACAAATTTATGGTAAATTAGGGATAATAGATACATTGCAAAAGGCATGAATTCAAAAAAGAAAAAGAAAAACAAAAGGCAAGAATCCAAAAAAACTGATAAAAAAAAAAAGAGCATTGCAAAAAGCAATTTGAGCGCTTTTTGGTTTTGCCAGCTTTTTTGGTGTGGTGCGGTGGACAATTTTGAATTTTTTCTTTCGTTGTTGACGAACGAAGGGATTTGTCTTTGTCACATCTGTTAAAACGTTGTGCAAGAGAGAGGGGGGATGCCAATGTATATGTTGAAGTATATATTATCAAAATCTTACAAAAATTTCACATTTACTTCCTCCTCATCCTCTATCTCTGGTCTAGTCTGGTATATCTACGAGGTTGGGTATCTTACTCTATGCTGGTGCTTGTGCATGTGGCCGAGCATGAGTCTGTGCATGTGCCTACTCATGTCATGTGTGTATGTGATAGAGGAGGCAGAAATTGGATTTGGATCATCCACTGTTGGAGAAAACAACTAAACAACTTGAAGGGCTGCTGAGCTGCTCAAGGGTTACTACTTTCTCTCCACAATGGCTTATTTATATTTCAGAGATATTTTATTATTATTTCCTTTTCCCTCTGGTCTTCTCTGCTCTCACAGACGCCATAGTAATTTTTTTTAAATTCATTTCAACAATTTTAGTGTTAATGTATGTTTGTCCATGTCAAAACTCATAATCTCATGCATGACCTTACTTTCATTCTGTCAAAAATTGGTTTCATTATTTTAGGATGGGAATCTCCATTTGCAAAGAATGATCAACGCTCTCTCCCAGTATTCGTGGGCCTTCAATTCAAGGTACGTTTACTCTCCCATCTTTCTTTGTGTTGATTTCTCCAATCCCATGTCCAACTTTCTTAATTTTTCCATCAGGAACAAACCCTAGTCCTTTCATTTCAACAATCCCAATCCCACTCATCTCAACGGTCTTTTAGCAATGATGGGAGCTTCCATGCATCATCCATCCATCCATCATGTTTCTTCTTGCCATTAGTTGTACCCACCTTTGTGTTTATTAAGTTTAACCTTCCTATGTGTATAGTGTAGTTTTAGTATAGTTTGCAGTAGTTTGGAAATTATTTTGTCTAAGTGAAGCCTAGTTTAACTTTTTCATTAAATTTAATTTCTTTATCATCGCACTTTAATTTATCTATCAATGATTTTGAGTTTTTGGGTTAAGTTGTTTTTTCACCCGAGTTTAATTCAGTTATTTGTTTATTTTGAGTTTATTTTAGTTATTTGTTTCTTCATTAGTTTATGGATAAACTAATTTTGTTTATCCATCTTATTAGTTTAGTTTAATCTATTTTTTCACCTATTCAAATAGTTTTTCAGGTATTTAGTTTCGTGTAGCGTAACTTGTCTTTGTCGATTATTAAATTCAGTTCATTTATTAATGTACTTTAAGTTTGCATGTCTTTGTCTACTAAATTGCCCTCTTTTGCCTATTAAATTTAATTTATCATCATTGTGGTTTAGTTTCATTGATTCAAGTCAAATCATTTTGAGCTTTTTAAGTTAAGTATAAATATATTTTTTATTCATATCTTATAATTTATATTGCATTATGTTTTTGGATTATTTTAGTGTAATTACTTTAACATTTTTTTTCTAATTTATATTACATTATGTTTTTGGATTATGTTAGTGTAGTTACTTTAACATTTTGGATTTTGTTAGTGTTAGGCTAGGCTAGGTTAAGCTAAGCTAAGATAGGCTGGGTTAGAGTAGGCTAGGCTATAATAGGTTAGACTAGAGTAGGCTAAAGTAGGTTTGGATAAAGTAGGCTAGAGTAGGCTAGGCTATAGTAGGATATAGTAAGCTAGGCTAGAGTAGGCTAGGCTATAGTAGGATATAGTAAGCTAGGCTAGAGTAGGCTAGAGGCTAGGCTTGAGTATGCTAGGCTAGGCTAGGTCGATCCATGTTAAGCTCTAGGTTAGGCTAGGCTAGGCTAGGCTAGGCTAGCCTAGAGTGTGCTAGGTTAGGTTAGAGTAGGCTAGGCTAGGCTAGAATAGGTTAGGCTAGAGTAGGCTAGGCTAGAGTGGGCTAATCTTTTCTAGAGAATGATAGGCTAGGCTAGGATAAGCTAGAGTAGGCTAGGCTAGAGTAGGATAGGCTAGGGTAGACTAAGCTAGAGTAGGCTAGATTAGGCTAGGTTGGGCTAGACTAAGCTATGCTAGGTTAGGTTAAGCTAGGCTAGGATAGAATAGGATAGGATATGATAAGATAGGCTAGGCTAGGATGGAGTAGGCTAGGCTTGGCTTGGCTAGGCCAAGCTAAGCTAGGTTGGAGTAGGCAACGATAGGATAGAGTAGGCTAAGTTAGAGTCGATTAGGCTAGGCTATGCTAGGCTAGGCTAGGCTAGACTAGACTAAGCTAGGCTAAGATAGAGTAGGATACGCTAGGATGGAGTAGGCTAAGCTAGAGTAGGTTAGTCTTGGATTGGCTAGGCCAGGCTAAGCTAGGTTAGAGTAGGCTAGGATAGGCTAGAGTAGGCTAAGTTAGAGTTGATTAGGCTATGCTAGGCCAGAGTAGGCTAGGCTAGGCTAGACTAAGATGGAGTAGGCTAGGCTAGGATAAAGTAAGCTAGGCTAGGATAGAGTAGGCTAGGCTAGGCTAGAGTAGGCTAGAGTAGGCTAGGCTAGGATAGGTCGGGATAGACTAGGCTAAGTCGAGCTAGACTAAGCTATGCTAGGTTAGACTAAGTTAGATTAGGCTAGACTAGGCTAAGCTAGGATATGATAGGATAGGATAGGATAGGCTAAGCTAGGATGGAGTAGGCTAAGCTAGACTAGGATGGAGTAGACTAAGCTAGACTAGGCTAGGCTAGGCCAAGCTAAGCTAGGTTAGAGTAGGCTATGATAGGCTAGAGTAAGCTAAGTTAGAATTGATTAGGCTAGGTGAGGTAGGCTACACTAGGCTAGGCCATAGTAAGATAGGCTAGGATAGGCTAGACTAAGATAAGCTAGGATAGAGTAGGATATGATAGGATGGAGTAGGCTAAGCTAGAGTAGGTTAGGCTAGGCTTGGCTTGGCTTGGCTAGGCCAGGATAAACTAGGTTAGAGTATGATAGGATAGGCTAGAGTAGGCTAAGTTAGAGTCGATTAGGCTATGCTAGGCTAGGCCAGAGTAGAATAGGCTAGGCTAGGCTAGGATAGAGTAGGCTAGGCTAGGCTAGGCTAGAGTAGGCTAAGACAGAGTAGCCTAGGGTAGGGTAGGGTAGGCTAGAGTAGGATAGGCTAACATAGGCTATGTTAGGCTAGGTTAGAGTAGTTAATGCTAGAGTAGGCTAGAGTAGGCTAACGTAGGATATAGTAGGTTAAGCTAGGATGAGCTAGGCAAGGTTAGGCCAGGCTAGGATAATCTAGGTTATGTTAGGTTAGGCTAGTCTATTATAGGTTAGGGTAGGCTAGGATAAGCTTGGCTACGCTATGTTAGGCTAGCGTAGGCGAGGTGAGGCTAGAGAAGGCTATGTTATGTTAGGTTAGGTTAGGCAAGGCTAGGCTAGAGTATGCTAGGCTACGCTAGAGTGTGTTAGGCTAGGCTAGAGTAGAGTAGGCTAAGTTAGGCTAGGTTAGGCTAAGCTAGGCTAGGATAGGTTAGACTAGGCTAAGCTAGGCTAGAGTAGGCTAGGCTAGGATAAGCTTGGTTACGTTATGTTAGGCTAGGGTAGGCCAGGCTATGCTAGTCTAGGTTACATTAGGTTAGGTTAGGCGAGGCTTAGTTATTCTAGGCCAAGCTAGGCTAGGCTAGAGTAGGATAGGCTACACTAGAGTAGGCTAGGTTAGATTATGCTAGGCTAGGATATGCTAGAGTAGGCTAGGCTAGGCTAGAGTAGGCTAGGTTAGGCTAAGCTAGGCTAATCTAGGCTAGGCTAGAGTAGGCTAGGTTAGGCTAAGCTAGGCTAATCTAGGCTAGGCTAGAGTATGCTAGGTTAGGTTAGGATAGGCCGGGCTAGAGTAGGCTAGACTAGGCTAAGATAGGATAGGATATAATAGGCTAGGATAGAGTAGTCTAAGCTAGAGTAGGTTAGGCTAGGCTAGACTAGGCTAGACTAGGCTAGGCTAGGCTATGATAGAGTAGGCTAGGCTAGGCTAGAGTAGGGTAGGCTATGTTAGCCTGGGCTAGAGTAAGCTAAGCTAGAGTAGGCTAGGTTATGCTAGATTAGGCTTGACTAGGCTAAGCTAAGCTATGATAGGCTAGGTTAGAGTAGGCTAGAGTAGATTGGGCTAGGATAGGCTTGAGTAGTCTAGGCTAGGATGGGCTAGCCCGAGCTAGGTGAGTCTAGGATGAGTTATCTTGGGCTAAGCCAGGTTATGCTAAGCTAGGGTAGGATAGGCTAAGCTAGGGTAGGGTAGGCCAATCTAGGCTAAGCTAGGTTATGCTAGGTTAGGCTAGGTTAAGATAGGGTAGGGTAGGCCAATATAAGCTAAGCTAGGTTATGTTATGTCAGGCTAGAGCAACCCAGGATCAGCTAGGTTATGTTAGACTAGGCTAAGCTAGGCTAGGTTAGATTCGGTTATGCTAAGTTATGCTAAAGTAGGCTAGGTTAGATTCAACTATGCTAAAGTAGGCTAGGCTAGGATATATTAGGTTAGTCTAGGCTAGAGTAGGCTAGGCTAAAATAGGAAAGGTTATAGATGGCTATGCTAAGCTAGGATAGAGTGGGCTAGGCTAGGCTAGGCTAGAGTAGGTTAGTCTATGCTAGAGTAGACTAGGCTAGGCTAGGCTAGGCTAGAATACGATAGGCTAGGTTAGAGTTGGATATGCTAGAGTATGCTAGGATAAGATAAAGTAGGTTAGGCTAGGTTAAGCTAGGTTAGATTAGGCTAGGCTAGAGTAGGCTAGGTTAAGTTAGGCTAGAGTAAGCTAGGCTAGGCTAGGCTAGGCTAAGTTAAGATAGGCTAGGCTAGGCTAGGCTAGGTTAAGTTAGGCTAGGCTAGAGTAGGCTAGTCTAGGCTAGAGTAGGCTAGGCTAGGATAGAACAAGATAGGCTAGGATAGAGTAGACAATGCTAAGCGAGGCTAGGCTAGGCCAAAGTATGATAGGCTAGTCTAGGCTAAGCTAGAGTAAGCTAGGCGAAGATAAGCTAGTGTAGGCTAGGTTAGGCTAGACTAGGCTATGTTAGGCCAGTCTATACTAAGCTAGGTTAGGATAGGCTAAGATAGGCTAGGCTAGGCTAGGCTAGACTAGGCTAAGTTAGGATAGGCTAGGCTAGGATAGGCTAGGTTGGAGTAGGATAGGCTAGGCTAGGAAAAAGTAGGCTAGGCTGGGATAGATTAGGATAAGGTAGAGTAGGTTAGGTGATGTTAGGTTAGGCTAGGCTTGGCTTGGTTAGGGTAGGCTAATCTAGGTTAGAGTAGGATAAGATAGGCTAAAGTAGGCTAAGTTAGAGTCAATTAGGCTAGGCTAGGCTAGGCTAGGTTAGAGTAGGCTAGGCTAAGCTAGGCTAGAGTAGGCTAGAGTAGACCAGACTAAGCTAGCCTAGAGTAGGCTAGGCTAGAGTAGTCTAGACTAGGCTTAGTTGGGCTAGTCTAGGCTAGAGTAGGCTAAGCTAGGCTAGAGTAGGCTAGGCTAGGCTAAAGTAGGGTAGGATATGTTAAGTTAGGCTAAGCTAGTCTAGGTTACGGTAGGCTAGGTTAACGTAGGATACGATAAAGTAGGCTAGGTTAGAGTTGCCCGAAAAATGCAAATTTTCTTTTTGTTTCTAATTTTCTTATCTCACATAAAGTGTAAAGCAAATAGCATATGCAGAAAAGAAAACACTTTCTACTTCGTTTATAATTTTCCAAGATCACACAAACCATGTGACAAAGAGAATACCCAAACCAAAATTAACAGCAAAGTGGGAATTAAAATAGTAAAACAAAAATATTAACTCAGAAGAAAATAAATTAAAATGGGTGTAAAAGGACTTTATACCTCTAGATGTGACAAAAATGATTATATCTTGGGAAAATGGAAACCTTTTCAAGTGAAACAAAAAGTGTTTCCAATTGAAAGTAGCACTCTAAATACAATGGAAGAGTTCACTTATCCCATAAATGCATAGAAATAGTAGAACCCAAAAATGAAGCAACACGTGTTTAGGATCTCAATCAACAACAAGAGCATATATTCTTACAGGCTTTGATACTATGTTCAATAAACAGGGTATTCCACATAGGTTGAACACCTTACGAAACCACTCACACACACAAATTAAATATCAATACACCAATCTATTGTGTGGTTAAAACCCTCAGACAAGGAAACAATCCATGACCCTCCATGCTCTTTAACTAGAGATCATGGACCAATCAGGTGCTAAGCCATGGATCAATATAGGCATTAGTATAGAGGAGAATGTAAATCGTCAAATCACTTTATGTCTAGATCATATCATGATCATCAAATTACATAACTACAATTGCATACTAATGCATACTAAGAAACACGCTAAAGAAACACACTTTAACTAAAGACACATTTAACCAATTTGATCTTAACTAACTCCTAAGTGTCTAATATCTTAACATAGATGGATTTTGATAGTCATACATTATTTTGATAAATGGGTTGATGTTATTAATGTGAGGGATGACACTGATGGAGTTGTTATTAAATTTCTAGAGGCAAACATCATATCTTAGGTTTGGTTGTCCTAAAAGTATTATTACTAACAATGCTAAAGAATTTAATCTTATTTCCTTAATAATATTTTAGCAAAGGTACAAAATTATTTTGGAACATTCAACAACATATTATCCCCAAGGAAATAGACAAGTTGAATCTTCTAATAAAAAAATGATGAATATTATTAAGAAAACTTTGACCGAAAACAAGAAGGTTTGTGGTTTGCATCTAAAGTATGCATTTTGGGTTGATAGGAAGAGTACCAAAATATCTATAAGCACCTTACCCTTCAATTAGTGTATGGTATGGATCTAATTCTACCTATCCAGTTGGGGGTACTAGTCATGAAGCTACTATAAGAGATGTAGGTAGACCCTAATGAAACTCAAAAAAGAATAAATTAAAKTATTCATGTCCRTCAACCAAGGGAGAATCTAGAAGAGAAATATTAGTTGTAGTAGAAAAAATCAAGGCATTATTTGATAAAATAACTAAACACATCAATTTTATGAAAGGTGATTCAATTCTCAAATGGAATAAAAAAATGAGAGTGCCCTAGCAAGAATGGAAAATTTTAATATTTATGGTTGAGACCATTTATTATTGACTCTGTTGAAGGTGAAAATCCATTTAGATTGAGAAACTTGGATGGGGAATGTACTAGTTTATTCATTATGATTACCTAACATCAAAAACATTGAATTTATTCATTATTGCTACTAAGTGTGAAAGACTCTTAAGAACCAATTCTCAATTGGAATCTCAACAACCCCAAGTTCCTACAAGCATATGAAAACTTGGTCTATTAGGCAAGTTCTTACTTTATTCCTCCACTAATTCAAGCTCAAAGCCTTTTTAATTCCTTCCATTTCATTCATGGCTCCTAAGAAGAAACCTATAACCCCTTCAAAGTTTTTTCTTGTTAGGAATAGGATCATGGAGGAATAATAAAAACAAATAAAAATGAATGAGAAAATAAAACACAAAAGAACACAATATAAGAGAGACACCAATATATGTGGCTCACCCGATATGGGTTACATCCACAGAGAAACATCTAATCCTTCCTTTATTTCATCCAACAAAATGAAGGGATAACACCAACAACACGTTCGTTGCAACCTTCTCTTCACTCTCTCACAATATCCTCTCTTAGTCACAATACAATCTCTCTCAACACAACCGAAATATACTTCCCTCTTTAAAAAGAGTGTTTTTGTAACACACTGTTTCCCCCAGTTTGTAAATATAAGTATAATGGCCAAGAGACTATGGAAAACTTAATATGTGTGAATGTTTGATTTGATGGACCTTTGTATAAAACGTCAATGAATGCAAATTATGTTATTTACTAGAAAATGGATAAGTGTTGCATGACTACTAGAAGGGAGGGGTGTACTAAGAAAGACCACAAATGTTATGCAAAGATATGGTGAAGGGGACCAGGAATGATTGTGTTAACCTTCACCAAACCAATACATTACTGAATTTAATTGCTCAGGACCATAACATTCCTTAAACCCATAAATGAATTACAGTCGGGTTGGTAGGTGGGAAGACCTCCTCAATATTTAATGAGGGTATGGGGCAGAGCACCCATATGTAAGGCTTCCAGACCTAACCACAGACTAGGAATTCGAGCCACACGTAATGTTGTTGAAGGAGGAAAGAAGGAAAGGTGTGGTGGGAAAAGAAGACATGCGAAGAGTGTAGAAATGAGAAGTTAAGCTCTAGGGTTCAAGAAAGAAATAGGAGATAAGTGTTATGGTCCTAGGAAATGGATGAGAAGGTTATGATACAAGCTGATAAATGAGGCTGGTCCTCCTTGCTGGGTATCGTGTAAACCATTGCCAAGATCCTGCGGGAGGAGGAGAGTAACCTCCATCCCTATTGTCGCTGAGCCAAAAGAAAGGATTATGTTGTGAACCATCATGGTCTAGCTCGGGGGTGTCTAGTCGTAAATCCGTTAGGAGTGACTGAGCCTATGGTTGGGAGGAAACAAGCACCCCTTTCAGAAGTCGCTTCACGTTATCTAGTTCTGATAAGTATTTCCCCTGTTTTATGTATTAATCTAGAATAATGGATGAATGCTTGGATTTATACATCTGTGTATTTATAAATGACTTATGTGTAGAATGGTTATGATATGTGTATGTCTCCATTCCTTTGTAAAATTACATTTCTAACTGATAGTCAGTATGCCTAGCTTAGCTCCCGAGGCTTTTGGGATATAATCCTGTAAGACAGCCGAGTTAGAGATATTGTGTTGATATGAACTTGTTCGTCTTAAGGGGATACCCCTTTTTGACTCCTTTCCAGCCGACCGTGATTCCAGACCCATGTCCTTAACCATTTCATGGTAAAGCTCAAGAGGGATAGCGAAGTTGAAGCCTTTAAAGGGGAGGTCTCTTTGTTTGGAAGACGATCGGACGATATCTGTTCGAGAGGACCCATATGACCAATGCCTAGGAGCCTTGGGCTAAGCCTATGAAAGTTAAGTCTTCCTGGCTTTGGAGCTCTGGAAGTCTGGGACTTCATAGTATGACTAACCTTACTAACCCTATTCTGGCCGAAGGTAACCGGGAGACTCAGTTTCTCGTAAGGATGACCGGAGTTAGGCGGTTCCCCAGGGGTTAGGTGGCCCTGTCTTACCAATTAAACCAGGATCCAAAACCCTGAAGGTCGGAGCCACGAAGAGCCCAGAGCTGCAGATCGAGGGACCCTTCGGGTTCTTTACCAGCTGTCAATTTACCGAGGATGCGTGGCGCTAGCCCTATTATTTTAAATTCAAGCACTTCGAGAGATAAGAGGAGGTTGCATCACAACACTCTCGAACGCCAAATCCCCAAGGTATCAAGAGTCGTAGAGCTATAAAACTACATGGTCGGATCTCGACCGTGAGATCTAAGGAATGATAGAAGTTTATCAGTCTGGGGTGATGAGGCGCAGTGAAGTGGACCCATGCTTGACGTGCCATGTGTCATCCATATTCGTGTGTATCATGTACCCTATAGGCCCATTGGAACATGACACATGTCACCTTGACCCCTCCTACGCGTCAGTTTCTGATACATGTCCGCCTAGCCAACTCAGTTGGTGAAGTGATCGGGACTCCGAAGGATATGGGATGTAGTATGGAAGAGAGATTGAATGACCTGAAGGCCGGAGCCACATGGTGAGCTCACAAGACTTCGGAAGTTTAGAACTCCGGGCATAGATAGTAAAGAGGCCTGAAACATCGGAGCGTTGAAATGTTGAATCCCTCCACGACTGGCATAGGAGGAAGAGAGTGCATCCAGTCATGGGAGTGAGTTGTGAATGGTCTTCCACCATGGGGGAAGGAACTTGGGGATAGAACGTGTAAGGTGGATCCATGTGGGTGCCACATGTCCCTCAACCAATAAACGCCCAAAGAACTTCAGAGAGATATATCTGCGGGTTCTGGGCTCATTTTTGAGCATGGAGGGCATGGTTGGAAAACTATGGACGAGCATAATGTAGTAGAAACCCCGAATGAAGGATTTGATCACCTAAGGAGAAAAAAAATTTGAGGCCCCATCCCTAAGAAAGCCACTCAGGATTCGGGTGTGTTACAGTTTCCTTCTACGGAAAAAAGGTACCAACATAGCCTCTACCATCAAATCTATGACCTAATAATGAATAGTCCATATTGACTACAAAATTACAATATAAGATATATGATCTCGCGGCTTCTGAAATACCTAATACATTGACTTGGATTAGATTAAAAACTTAATTACTTAACCTGGATTAGAAAACCATGGGCTAAAAAATTGTGTCAAAATCACCCAAAACAGATGCAAAAAATTGTACAAATTTTTTTGCTCAGGGGCTCCTCCCGCTCCACTACGCTCGGTGCAATTTAATAGCACATGGGGGTAATGTTGCAAAGAATATAACACAAAACCCCACTAGGGATTGGGCTCCAAATGCGAATAAAACAAGACCTCTGAATTAGGAAAACAATCAGGCTCCACTACCAACAATTATACCTTCTCTTGAATTGAGAAACTTCATTGATGTTGATAGTCTTATATTCGACCCTCTGATAACCATCATCACACCCTATAATCTTAGAGAAGTATCCCAAGTAATGTATCGATATGGAAATGACTAAAATCCTACTAGGATTAGTAACTTAGCCAAAGCCATTGTCCCTACTACCATTTCCTCAATTTTTTCATTCTCTGTGTCAGACTATATAATACAACTTCCAGAGTGGTCATTTCCACAAAATGGTTCTAACAAAATATTTTCAATCACTCTTATAGCCATTTCCAAAATGCTCATGCCCCCTAAAGGATGTACCCCATTGAATGATGATATTTTGGTCATATAAATCAAGATTCAGGATCCCATATCAAAACAATAACTATTAATTTTATACCTTCCCATTAGAGTCGTTATTTCATAAATAACCCTTCCCTTCAAAGACTCCATATCTTTGAAACTCTCCAAAGATGTCATTTCCATGATGTCTTTAATTCTCAAGTATGATGATGACAACATAGTTGATGAATCTATCCTTGGCATGATGGAAGGAAATTTTTCACCTTCTAAGCTACCACTTATTCAATATGATTATGTTGAATAATTTATTAAAGTTATCTGGATTTTCAATTTTAGATATTTTAGGTATCAATATTATTTGTTCTATCTTCTCTTGTTTTCTCAAGACTTTTATTTTGAATATTTGAATGTGAAAAATCTCGATGAACAAGGAAATTCTCTTCATGTAACTATGGACTCCTACTATAATAAATCATGCTAGAAATGAAAGATTTAAAACTTTTATTGATCATTTCATGTATCCTAAAAATATAGTTTTCCATGGAAAGATTCCTCCCATAATGCCTCCTCCTTGTAAAAGCCTACTCCAATTAAGTGTTGATGTCAAGGTGGGATATTTGTATCTATATAAAGATTATACCATTATTAGAAATTATGGATTTGAGGTAGAGATGTATTTGTAGCTGGTTCACCTTACCCCTCAAAATTTTCATTAGAGTGCATCAAGAAAAGGTTGAATTATGATCATTTTCATTTTTATTCTACACATAAAAAATATTCATTTGCATTGCCAACTAAAGTATCTACTTTTCTAATTAAAAAAAAAAACTAACTAGCGTATCTAAGATTTTGAGCTCTTACAAGTTTGTTCTGGGAAAAATAAAGCATTATGATACTTATCATTCTATTTCTAGGATAATAAGTTTAAATAAATATGCACCATATATTCATCATGAAAAATTGATGATATGAAATGGATCACTATATAATTTGTCATCTATTTTGGTACTTTCTAGGTGGAAAAATTGGAGCTATTGGCGTGTAGGGCATGTTACACCTCAGATTCACCTCAGTGTACCCTATATTTTTTTACCAGATGTGGACCATC
The DNA here is from genome assembly GCA_009831015.1 of Picea engelmannii. Lineage (NCBI taxonomy): Eukaryota > Viridiplantae > Streptophyta > Pinopsida > Pinales > Pinaceae > Picea > Picea engelmannii. The sequence goes on from ML850671.1 coordinate 14,513, forward strand.
ATATGAGTATATTATGTGTCTTATTGTACCATGATGAACCAAAAGTGTGGTTGTATTTTTTGGAACCTCGAGTTCCGATGGTTCATCACATTTCTCCTAGAAACAGTCAGTCAAACGAATGACCAACATTTGGAAACAATCAATCTAATGATCAACCAAATATATACATTAGTCGGTTAAGTAGTTGACAAGCATGTTGGTCGGACAATCGACCAGTCGGTCGGTGGATCGATCAACTGAGCAATCGTAGTCAACAAGCATGTCGGTCGAACAATCGAGTATGAGTTGGATGCATAATCATAAACAATCGACTACAACCTTTTCGATGGTCACTAGGTGGATCGATCAACTGAGAAACTGACGATTTGGATGCATGGAAAGTCGAGTCGAGTCAATTTGACGAGCCAACTAGACAATGCAGATTTGATAGAGCCAACTCTAACCACCGACGGTTGTATGTGGAAAATATCTTCCTGATTCCAAGGAAGTTGTTTAGATCTTGAGGTTATAAATAGCAGACTCGATGGGTCATTATCATGTGTGATATATGCCAATGTTGAACATGGTGTGCATGTTCAATATGCATTGTGATGTTCCGATCACAATGCAATATGCTAAAGTGATGTAACGATGTCCTTATACACCCCATGTTTTCTTTAAAGTTAAACCTCTTCGTCTATCTACAGTTTTGTTTATTTTTTTTGTATCAGGTTACACCCAATCCAAAAAATGGTATCAAAGTGGATGGTTTAGAAATCTCTCGTTCTTGTAGAGTCGGATCCGTTTGTGATTGACTCTAGGCCAATGATTTGTTGACTGTAACTTGTCGAAACAAATAAATTTTCTTAGATATCGAAGATGGATTCAAATATTGATCGTGTTGTTTTGAATGGATCAAATTATGTTGTATGGGAACCATACATGGAAACCCTACTGAAAAGCAAAGAACTGTGGAAATATACGAAGATTGTGATCCTAGATCCAACAAATGATCGGGAAAAATTTGTTGTTGAAGTAAAGAAGGATGAGGGTGTGGATGCACTCATCATATGGCCAAGTATGATTCCTTGTTCATGCCCTTAGATAAAGCTATGGAGAGAAAGATCTATGTTGTTGATGACTTTTCTCTTGAAATTGCTAGTTGTGGTGATGTTCCCTGTTGACATGGGAATATTTTCGGCATCTATCATGTGTTGATACTCAGTGCCAATTTTCTATCCATTTTTCAGTCCTTCAACTGGACAATCGAACTATGTTCACATTTCAACTATGTAGTCCACTCTCGAGTCGACTGGTTAGTCGATTTCAGTTTTCACTGGTCCGCCATCTCCTTCGACTGAAACTGTTCTAAATTCTAATCAACCCTTTGCAGTGGACATCATCTCACCTCTCCCTTTCCTACCTAGATGGGCTGCCAAGACACTTGAAGCTACTAGTCTTGATGTTGGTGATGTCTCTTCAGGCCCACAAACTCGTAGTAAAAAGCAACATGCTAGTGTTAGTTCGAGTGGTAGAGTGGTAGAGTGTTGTGAATTGAAAAATAAGAGGTTTGGAGGTCAAGTCCCCATCCAAAATACATGTGTGATATGTTAATACTCAATGTCCCTACCGGATTAGGCATACTATAGTCTATGTTGGCACTACCCTAACTACCACCCGTAAATGGCGGTGAAGTCTCCAGAGGTTTCTCGTGTGTTTTTACATGGAATTAATAATAATAATAATAAGTACAAGTATAAAACTCAATTAAAAATAATATATTTTTTATGGAACAACTAATTTAAGGTTCGAAATGGGTTTAGCCATGGTTAACGACTATTCAATTAGA
>ML850672.1:8324-25090 GCA_009831015.1 Picea engelmannii
ATTGAACTCCAAATCCATGTACAACCCTGCAATCAAGGATAAGGTTATAGTAGTCGGTGAGGAACCTATAAACCCTAATGTGAAGACATCAACAAGAAAGAAGGTTTCTAAAATTAGAACTGAGGAGAAGAAACTTAAGAAAGAGGATATAGCAGCAAATAAAAAGGTTCTTACAGAAATAGACATAGTTTCTCCTAGACAAAAAATAAAATAGAGTAAACAGAGCAAGAACGACCCAAAACCTTTGACTAGATCCGAAGATGGTAAACCAAAGAAAATGAAAACTCATTCTGAAACAAAGAAAACAAGAGGTAACAATTTGTATCTATTAGCTAAAGCAACTAAATCTGTCTTCCAGGAAGAAGTCTCAATTTAAAAACTTAAGTGTTTTTGAAAAATCTATTTTTTGACTAAATGATGATGGATTCTTAGAGGAAGCCTTTTTGTTTTTCATGAACTTGAGGTATTATCTCCCTTTGAGTAATGATTGGTTGTAACCTGGGAAATAAAAAGGCATGAAGGATATTAAAATCGGGATTTAAAAGAGCGCTACAGGAATTTCCCGCAACACTCTTCACAGGAAAAATATTGGCGCTACATGAACACCTGTAGCAGTTGATTTTGTAGAAGAAAGCACAGAATTGCATTTTTGTGATGGTAAAATCATATGATAAGGTGAATATTTTATGGAATATGAAGAGAGAGTATGAGTTGATTTACAACCTCTTTTTGGTGGATGACAATACATATCAGTCATCTATTATTGTCAAAGTGTTGAAACAGATTGATGACAGAGGATCGGGTGGATCTCGTGAAGGATGCAACATACCAGCCAAGTGGAATCAAGTCAAAAAAAGAGTTATCTTTATGAAAAGTAGTTTCCTATATTATAGGATCTAAGCTGTAATTGTTTTATGTTTATATGTATCACTAGATATATACAAAATTTTCCCTCAGGGCATGTAGGAGTTAGTTTGAGATATATCTAGATATCAAATCGATCATAAATGTATGAAACTGATGTAAAACTCTATATATTTCATGAAGTAGAGGAAGAAAGGGTTCAATCCATGTTTTGGCTTGACATTGTATATCTAAAGACTATTTTGATTCATCTTGCCTATGTAAAGATTTCAACTGCTAATAAATTTAGTGGTTAGTTTGTGTTCCATCTATATTTACCATATTCTTATTTTCTTCTGAAACACTCTGCTGATGTTATATGAGCTTATGACAAATGATTGTGTGCTGAGAAGGTTTCTTTAAATGGATTTTAGTAATCTTTTCCACATTGGTGTTTCTTCTTCTTAAATCTTATTTGAAATTATTTCTATATAAATATTTATTCTTCTACTATATAAGGAAATTAAGAACAATATTTGTTTATTGGCGGATTTATCAGTTTTTTTTTTCTCTTCTCTCAATTACATCACCTAAAACTTTAATTCTCTGGCCATTAGTTTTATTTACCTGACTTTATGCACCTAGGTAAGTGATCTTAACAGATCATATCATTATTTCCTTTCAAATCAAGAAAGTATTTATCCATCTTAAAATCCTTATTGAATATTTTGAAACAAAATGTGCTAGTCTTGACTCAATATCAGTCTTGAGTTGAATTATAGTGATAACATCTTTTGGCATCATTGTCGGGGAACAAAATCATGAGATTTCCCCTGGGTATAACGACAAGAGTTTACAAATCTAGTTGTAGATGGTGAAACTATACCTAGGCACAAGTTGACTGCAATATACTTTCTCCTGGTAACTCCACATAAGGCAATCTGGCTCCTAAGATAAAGGGGACTAGAGACCATCTAGAATCCCCAATGTGCCTATTGTTTCAGACCCTGAGAAGATCCTAATACAGTCTAAATCCCTCCACAAATCAATGTCTGAGAAATTATTAATTTTAACCCCTTCTGAAGAATCCACCTCAGGGAAGGAGGAATTTGTTGAACTAGAATAATTTTACACACCCTATCCCGAGAGTAGATATAAATCTGAAGAAAACCCTGAATTTCTTGAAGGATTAGAGTACCTTCCCTTAGAAAAAATCCCAATCCTTGAAGAAACTAAAGAAGAGAAACCCAATCTTAGCATCCAAGTTAATATCCTTGCTGCTAAAACACTTGCTGAAGAAATTCTTCATCCTTCTCCAAAGATTCAATTAGTGAATATTCCTAAGCCTTCATCACCACAATCACCACATATAAATTAATCTTTAGGTGGTCAAACAATGGAAAGTGAAACACCACCTAATCCAATGGATTCCATCAGGGCTGCAAGATATACACCTTTAGTATTTCCAAATAATATCCATCCTCTCCTAGGAAATGATTACATGAAGTACCTTCCAAGGTTTGACAATGAAGGAGAATCAATTGTAGAGGAACATTTGACATCTTTTTACTCCTTTGCGGACAATTTTCAAGTGGATTATGATGATGTATGGATGATTCTTTTTGTCCAAAGTTTAGATGGATAAGTGAGAAAGTGGTTCAATAACTTAAGAGCTAACTCCATTACTACTATCACAGACCTTGATTCTACCTTCTTGAGAAAGTGGGGAGACAAGAAAGATGATTTGTATTACATGAAAGAATTCAACAATCTTTGAAGAAAGAATGGTGAGTCTATTTTTGAATTCTCTCGGAGATTTAATCAGATGTACCAGAAGATACCAAATGATATTAGGCCAACTAAAAGTTTAGCAAAGGTCACTTATTCTAATGCCTATGATGTTGACTTTTGTTTGCTACTAAGAGAAATAATATCAACCACTCTAGCTGATATGCAAGATTTATCTCTAGAATTTGGATCCAACATTATAGCATCAAAACAACTCAAGAAAAGGTTAGATAAGGGAAATAAAAAGGAATAATATAAGTCCTCTTAATAAAATACCAAAAAAAAAAGATTTCCTTGGAGGAGATGGCAAGAAAAATGGACGAAATGTCATATGAGTTATTTAAACTCAGATTGGAAAAGAAAAAATTGAATACACCTCAAGAAGGAAATCAAAATACAAATCAATACAGAGGACCTTAAAACCCTCAAATATTGTATAGGGATAAGAAGAACAATGATGATCTGAAAATCCAAACACCCCTATAGAACAATTATATTGAGGAAAATCAAGAAGATGAAGATGTGGTATTCATTTGTTTGGGGATGAACTTACTGTCAGTCACCTAACACAGAATGAATATGGGGATTCATTGAATGCAAAATCTAGTGATTGTCCAGACAACATGATTTGTAATACAAACTAACAGGGGTACAATCTTAGATCCAAACACATTCCTACTAAATATTGTCCTCAAAAAGACAAATCTACTACTCAAAAAAATAAATCTGTTGCCCCAACAATACAGACAGAAAGAACAAAATCCTCAAAGGAAGCAAGTAAAACCAACTATGAAAGTAACAACCCAGGAGGCAGACAAGTGCTCATCTCCTTTAAATTTGGAACATGAGATAAGTAAGATCAAAATTCCTATTCCTTTGATGAATTGGTTAAAATTAATTCCTATAGGATTCAAATTTTGAAATGGTTACAACCTTCTTCTATCATAGACCCGATTACTTATGTGATTAATATCCAAGATGAAAAACCCAGTATTATCTTAGGGAAAAATGTATAAGAGAGGGATGTCTCCACTCTGAATTTTTATGTCTCATTAAACATTCATGAAAAAATCCTTCATACTGGAGCCTCCCATAATCTTATGCCAAATGTTGTCATGGAAGAATTAGGATTAGAGATTACCAAATCTTACCATGATCTTTTTTCCTTTGATTCCAAAAAATTCAAATGGTTGGGGGTTATCAAAGACCTTGTTGTTTCATTATCCCCAATCCCAGCCAAAATTTTAGTCATGGGTATTGTTGTAGCTGATATCCCTCTTAGGTTTGGTATGATGTTGTCCAGATCTTGGTGTAAGAAGCTTGGGGGATCTCTTCAAATGGATCTCTCTTATGCCACTATACCTATTTTTGGAGGGGAATTTAGAAGTCTTTATTGTGAATCTCAATTGGCATACATTATCAGTGACAATGATCATTCTATAAATCATCATATCTATGCAGTTGATGTGGATTTGGGATCCTCTATATTTCATATTGATGATGTTGTTCAACATTTTTTTCCTTTGTCTAAACCAGTTGTTGTTCCACAGTCTTATGAAAATCAAAATCCATTGTGGAGATTATATTTTGATGGAGCCTCATCCAGAGAATGTGTAGGGGCAGGTGTAGTGTTGATTTATCTTGAAAATGAAGTCATTACCATGTCTTACAAGTTATAATTTTAGACAACAAATAACATTGTAGAGTATGAAGCATTGTTGTTAGGTCTCAGAGAAACTAAGGAAATGAAAATTCAACATTTAAAGTTTCATGGGGATTCTGAGCTCATTGTACAATAGGTTAGAGATGTATATCAGAAAAAGAACATTTGGTTGAAAGAATACAAAAATGAGGCATGGGACATCATTGAAGCATTCTTTCTATCTTTTAACATTGTATATATTCCAAGAAATTAGAATGAGCAAGATGATTCACTGGCTGTGGAAACAAGTACTTCTAAATCTCCTTTACCCCCAAAGATGGAATATGAAGTAGAGATTAGGTACAAGACTTCTATTCCAGATAATTTCAAGTATTGGAGAGTATTTGAAGAATATTATGAAATCAAAAGGTTCATTGAAGCTATAGATGATTTCTCTTCATTTCATATCGATCAAGATGAGGATTTAGATGAGGTTAACCATATTTTAAATTTTCATGATATGATTGTTGGGCATAAGATCTTGAAATTTACCACTAATCATATCCCAAAAGGTCTGGTACCTCTTGAAAGATTTTTTTATCATAATGATGTTCCTATGAATCTCCCTGATCCAAAAAAAGAAGTAGATGTGACTGATTGCAATCTTGGGACTGCTGTAAATCCCAAGCATGTTAAATTATCAAAATTCTTGTCAGAAAAATAACGAGATAAATATGAGGAACTGTTGAAAGAGTTCATTGATATTTTTGCATGGAAATATGAATATCTTAGGAAATTTCTTGTAACTATCATTCGACACAAGATACATTTGAAAGAGAATGTAAAACCTTTCAAGCAGAAGTTAAGGTAGATTAATAATATTTTGTTACCTATTATGGAGAAGTAAGTCAAGAAAATTTTAGATGCTAAGATCATTGTACCCTTGAGGTATTCTGACTGGATAGAAAATCTGGTGCTAGTGAGAAAAAAAAATGGTGAAATCAAACTTTGTGTTGATTTCAGAAATTTAAACATATGTTCTTGGAAAGACAACTACCCATTGCCCAAAATAGAACATATCTTGCATAGGGTAGTAGGATCTAGTAGGTTGTCTATGATTGATGATTTTTATAGATACAACCAAGTAGTTGTTCACCCAGATGATATGGATAAAATTGCTTTCACAACGCCATGGGGTACTTTTATGTATTCTTGAATGCCTTTCAGTTTGATGAATGTTGGGGCCACCTTTCATTGAGCTATGGATATTTCCTTTGTGGGAGAGAAGGATAAGTTTGTGGTCATTTATTTGGATGACATTACTGTGTTCTCTAAATATGATGATGAACATATACACCATTTGAGATAGGTATTTCTGAAGTGCAGAAGGTATGGTCTTTGTTTAAATCCAAAAAAGTCTCATTTTTCTCTAAAACAATGGAAATTGCTAGGTCATATCGTTTGTGCTGATGGAGTTAAAATTGATCCTGCTAGAGTGATAGCCATTCAAAATATTTATATCTCTAGAACTAAGAAATAAATCCAGTCTTTCCTTGGGAAGATAAACTTTCTTAGAAGGTTTATTCCCAACTTTGTTTAACTGGTCAAACACATAACTAGCATGTTGAAGAAAGGCAATGAGATCAAATGGAGAACTAAAGCCAAATATTCTTTCTAATCTATTAAGTAGGATATTTTAGATGCACCTGTTTTAATTAGCCCAGATTTTGAAAAAGAGTTCCTGATTTTTTCTTTTGCATATCAAGATACTTTAGCAGTTGCCATTTTACAAAGAAATTCTGAGGGTTTTGAACATCCCATTGCCTTTTTTAGTAGGGCACTTCACGATGTTGAATTAAAATATGATATTATGAAGCAGGCTTTTTCTTTGGTCAAAGCATTAAAATATTTTAGAGTTTATGTGTTATATTCAAAAATCAATTCATATGTACCATCTAGGGCTATCAAAGATATCTTGACTCAGACGGACAATGATGTAAAGGGAAGTAAATGGATAGCTAAGCTGCTTGAGTATGACATGGAGATACAACCTACCAATATAGTCAAAGGGTAGGGGTTAGCTAAGCTTATAGCTAATTCTAATTTCATAGCTCTGTGATTTGATTACAACTGTAACAATTTAGGAAATTTACATCCTCAAAACAATAGTTCTCAAGTCAATGAAAAAAATGCTAAATCAGAATGGTATAGTGATATCCTTTATTTTATTCAAAATATCCAAGATCCTCCAAGAATGGATAAGTCTAAAGTAATATCCCTAAAACTCAAATTTGTAAAGTATTATGTGAATAATCAAACTTTGTTTTGGAGGGACCCTTCTAGATTTTTACTGAGATGCCTTGATGAAGAAGAAGCACAGAGAGTCATGATAGAGTTTCATGAAGAAGTGTGTGGAGGACATCACTTCTAGAACTCCACTGCATATAATATACTTAGGGATGGGTATTATTGGCCTACTCTATTTTATGATGTCTATGCAAAGGTTAAAGCATGTGAAAAATGCCAAAGGTTTGTTGGTAAACAAAAACTTAAGTCCTTACCCCTCAAGCCTATAAAAATGTCTACAGCTTTCCAACACTGGGCTTTGGATTTCATAGGTGAAATTCATCCTCCATATAGTGGCCGAAATAGATGGATTTTGATAGCTACAAATTAATTCATCAAGTGGATTGAACCTATACCTACGAGGAGGGAAACTGATAAGGTAATCATCATTTTTCTTGAAGATAATGTTTTATCTAGGTTTGTTTGTCTGGAAGTGATCATCACAGATAACACTGCAGCTTTTAAATCCACTAACATGGTAAGATTTTGTGAATACTATGGCATCAATATTAGGCATTCTACTGCTTATTACCCATAGGGTAATGGACTAGAAAAATCATCTAATAAAAGTATGGCCAGGATCATTAAGAAACTTATGGAAGATAATAAGAGGGATTGGGATACAAAGCTAAAATATGCCTTGTGGGCTGACTATGTTAGCACAAAAAGAGAAATTGGAGCTTCACCTTTTCAGTGAGTATATGGAATGGAAGTAGTATTTCCAATACAACTTTATTTTCCAGTTGTAAAGTTTCTAGAGAAAATTGAAGTTGAACCTAATGATGTTATCAAGAGGATTTGTCATATTGTATAATTGCAACAAGAAAGAGAGAAAATTATTGAGAAGGCACATCTGCATCAACAAAAGGTTAAAGAGACTGTTACACATCAAAATTACTCAACTGGATAAGTGTCGCATATTCCTCTCAATTATCGTGAGTGTCGCAACTTCCTTACAACTTTCGCAAGTGTTGCAAGTTGGTTACAAGTGTCGCAAATGTTGTTTAATCATGTTGCCATAATGACGACACTGAGGAGATACTTAAAACATCTTATGTACTTGGTTTGAAGAAGGAGAACTGGTTTACTGGAGTAAAATAACTCTTAACACCTGAAAAGGGATTTCAATCAAGAGTTTTGAGGGTGAGCGCTCCCCTAAAACAGCCTTAGGAGCCTTGGCGCTCCCCTATAAGGCCTCAGGGAGCGTTATAACACTTCCTGACCCCTCTGAAGGAGCGCTAATCACTTTTGAAGCGCTGGCGCTCCCCTTAAGCTTCTTAGGGAGAGTTCTAGTGCTCTGATGCACCTTTTTAAGGAGCGCTCCCTAATTTGGGTCAGTTGTTAGCCCGTTGAGGAGAATAAGGAAAAGATCTTTCGAGATTAGGAGGCAGTTGTACTCGAATTATTGGTTTCATCAAGAGATCCCTGATCTAAGGAGGAGGTTCCCAACTTGTTCTAAACATAACTCAAGAGGTTAAGCTCCTCCCAACTTATATAAGCAAGCTCTATGATGGTGGAAGGGGGGAAGAGTGGCTAGCATGAAACCTATGATCTCATAGGAAACACACAGTCAGCCAAAGGAGAAGTGATCAGTGAAGCTGTTGTCAGCCAGTTTGTGGATCTTTCGAGCAAGGGTTAGACAAAGGGGACTTGACAAAGCTGTCGCATTCGCATCTACGATTGTAAGTACTGCTGTCGTTATTCTCATTAATATGACACGCTTGGCCTGTTTATTTCTAGTTTGTGTCTGATATTACATGAACTTATCATTAATTGATAGATCTATTTTCAAGCTAATATCAATAGAGTAGGAAGTAGTCGTATCTTGTTTGTCTACAGAACTCAGCGAGGAGCAAAGGATTGGAGCGCAACTCGGAGCGTGCAGGGACAAACGTCGATAAAGAGGTACTTCTGTTATCCTTCCTTCTCATGTATTAGTTTAGATAGATTTGAAAGGAAGTCAGTGTCCACATTAAGCATTTTTCTGTCTAGGGTTAAGGTCAAGCTCTTAGAGGCGATCTACCTATCCACAGGGAGATTTTCCTACAACAGAAACTGGCGACTCCACTAGGGATATAGCCTCGAATTGAAACCTCTTTTTTAGATTTCTCCTCATTGACCTAGTTCTATCCCTTGATTGTTTCAGACCTGGTTCACTCCTCTTTTGATTGGTTTCATGAGCGGATTGGCTCCCTACCCCATCACACTCAACATAATTGTCGGAATTGGATTGCAAGTTTTTTATTTTTTTTGACAATTTTTGGAGTTTCAGACCCTGGCACCCTGTCCTAGTGTTAACAGAGCACCAACGCTCCTAATAGCTTTGCACAAAGTGCTATAACGCTCCTTGCCCTTGGCAACAGAGCGCCAGCCCTCTTTGGCTCAAAAATCTTCCAGAATTGCATTTTTTTTGGATTTTGCCTCTGTGTTTCGTCTGCTGAGTAACCTTGTGAGTCAATGTTTCTTCCCTTTCAACCTTGACATCTGTATTTTGATTGAAGAATAAGCTCCTTACTGTTTGGATCTTGTATCCTTCTTCACTGTTTTCATTGAGTTTTTCCTGTTGAGTGAAGTTTGAAACCCATGCATTGTTTTTCTCTCCTCATCAGTTGAGTAAAAACCCTGGTGAAGGTCATCAAAGGCCTATAGACCTCTTTATCTTGATTTGAGTCAAGATCATTATTCTTCAACTTTTGCTTTTTGGGTGTGAATTTTGTTTTCTCTTTGATTGTTTCTTTTCTTTCGCTTTTTGTTTTGATTGCAACGAGAGGGTGCATTGTTTGTATGACTTTAGCTTGTGCTAGTTTGATTTTCATTCATACAAAGACAATTAGCAAGACAAACATTGTGTTGAATTGATATTTAACTCATATACGAACAATGAAAAAGCATCTCCATGATCGATTGTGCATATTAGAAGGCATTTAAATTTTTTTGCATTACATCAGGATTTGATTGAGAAAAAGAATCGTTTGAGGACACTCTGTATTCGTGCTTGTTAAGTGAAAAGAACTCTCTCTCTCTCCCCTAGATAGACGTTCATCAAAAGGAAATGACTGCTTATCATATTCGATGCATTCTTTGGGTCTGATTCATAATTCCATTTGTTTCACTTCCATACACCCCTTTTTGCATAAAGAACAGCCATAAAAATCAACGCTAATTAAAAATTATCTAGAACTTTTTCTTTGCTAGGATCCTCCACCAACAGTAGAATAGGTGTAGTACTTTGGATTAGGCTGTGAGCATAACTCTCCAAAGTTTCCAAAAGCAACAGTAGCATCCTAAGTTAGGGAGAGTCAAATCCAATCATTGTATAAGTCTTCCTGGGATCCCCCTCTCACACAGGGGTTACGCACAAGGTCGCATTCGGGTAAGCTACAGGGACTAACCCTCTGTGGTTTAACTGATTGTGGTGGTCAGATCGTATTATGGGGGTCACTTTGAGGTAAATCCACAATTACTACGTGGAAGCCTCCTAGTTGATTTTGGGCTTGATACCTTGCCTGTACGTTCCGATCGGACTGTCGACTGTTCCCTCCCAGGGGCTGACTGCGAATTGGTAACCTTAGTAGCCATAATCTTTAGGGTCTTACACAAGGTGACGATGATGGGAAGTCTCACTGTACCTGGAGAAAACATTGGTCAAAATCACTCGGGCTCCTTGGAGGGTAAATCCACAATTACTGCGTGGAAGCTTGCACCAAGGCGTAAGTCTGTTAAGCAGGTCGCCATTGTAACTGTTCCACCCTACCCCCACCCCTTCTGGACTTGATCACGCGACGTTGGATTTCATCACCAACTAGTACGGTCATCAAAAGAAGGTCCTGTTTGCTTGGTTGTGATTCTTAGATTTTTTAGCATGTGTTGTTTATTTTCACTAGTTGGCCATAGATTTCTTTCGCCGACTCTTTTCCACCAACATCGACCCTCCACACCATTCGCGGAGACTACAGGGACTTCCTCCAGAAAATATGGAAGGAAACACCTGTTTACCCCCTCATTCTACGGAGGAATCTCCTCAACAGAGTGAGGTTCAAAACACTACAACTTCCCAGGAAGAAGTTCCCATTCCTTTGGAAAATTTTTGAATTGTCTCAGAATCTCCAGAAGCATACCGCATTCCGAAAGGATACGAAATATCCTCCACTTAAATTCTATCGGAGAATTTGTTGTCATCAATTCGGATATTCCGGCTGGGTCTCCTCAAAACCCTTTAGCTTGGTGCGAGATATTTATGAAAAAGGAGAAGGTGTCGACGCATCTTTTTCCTACACTGTACCCCCAAATCACTTCACCGGTACTACCACTTTTACAGCCACACCAACCGTTGGTCCGAACATACCATCCGTTGGCCCAAGGCCTACTATTCCCCTCCAGATGGCCCATTCAACAATGGCCCCACACATTCCGACTATCCCTGCCGGTAATGCAGTAGTTAATCAAGCCCCGATTGGCACACCTGTAACACCAAGACCTACACTCCCTTTTGGATTTAGGGCACTGAACGCGTCTACTACCACCACTTCCCAAACCACTACCCAAGTTATACCAGGACGTTCCATACCTATCCAACAACCCGGAGGGACTAGCCTTGGTGGTCCTAACTCGATCGACAACACCGATCAGTCACTGGCATCTAGCTTTCAGATCCCGGGAACTCTACCTCAAACTGGGGGGCATCCTCCCTCTGGAGGACAAATTCCATTCGGAGGGAACCCTAATGCTGGGGGAATCCTCCCACCACGGGACAAATTCCATTCGGAGGGAATCCTAATGCTGGGGGGCATCCTCCCACCGGAGGACAAATTCCATTTGGGGGGCACCCTCATGCTGGGGGGCAACCTCAAGTTGGAGTCCACCATCAACCACAAGGAAAAAATGTGTCCATCACACCCAATCCGTGGAGCTTCCCTTTTCAAGGATATCCTCATGCCTCCACGGGACAAAATCTGCCTGTCGCACCTAACCCATGGAACGTTCCTTTTTCAGGAAACCCACACTTCCCGGCAGGACAAAATTCTCAGGCTCCGCAACAACCTCCTTATAGACAAATTCCCAACCCAACCCATAACCCTCAAAACCCATCCGGTTATCCTCTGCTCACACATGCTTCTCAAAACACCTCAAATCCTGCGTACCTTGGTCAAAACCAACCTCATATGAGAGGGCCCACTAGTTATAATTATCCACATAACCCGGTAATGGGCCCCACTAGTGTCCCTCTGCCACACCAACATTACCCACAGGTTAACCGACAAATACCTTTTCTGGCTACCCTGGATCTTCTAGACTTGTCTCGATTAATGAATGATCCCATTTATCATTCTCTGGTTTGGCTAGCTATTCCAGCAAAACTTCCTTCTGATATCCCAAAATTCGACGGAAAATTCGGAGAAGACCCGAACAACCACGTGATGAATTTCCATTTGTGGTGTTCATCCAACTCCCTCATGGACGACTCTATTCATTTGTGTCTTTTCCAATGAACACTTATGGGTTCCGCAGCAAAATGGTATATTGAATTACCACGCACATCTTTTCACGATTTCAACTCCCTCGCCATGTCCTTCCTCACACACTTCCAACTGCCCATTCAATATGAGACAGGTACTGAACTATTAACCTCCCTTCGTCAGACTACTTCCATACACATCTCCGATCATATCCATGAATGGAGACGATGACGAAGGCTAATCAAAGCAGTCATCCCCGACCAATTGTTAGCGGAATGGTTCACGAAATCATTATTACCCCAGATCACTCGTGATGTTTCCATGGGCGGTGTGGTCACCGAGGAAGAAGCCATCGCCCGATCTCATTACTTAGACTTAGTCTATTCATAATCCGGTACTCTATATGAGTTGATACCGAATGCTACCCGTGCCACTAACAATCCATCCAAACCATCGACTGCTTCGCATGCGGATGGAGTTATTGGCTCCGTCAAAACCCAATCTACCACCCAGTCCACTGGAACGACTCAGCGGCCCGCTTCGACGGCTGCTCCCAGTTTGACTATACCTTCTTCTACCCTCCCGCAAACTCAGGTCTCTGATGTGAATGTGGTCCAATCAACCCCTTCACAACAACTTGGGGGGAAGAAGAAAGCGAGAAACAAAACAAAGAAGAACAATAACAACGAACAACCCAAAACCCAATCGCAAACTCCTGCTGCTAGAAAACAACCACAGTGAAAACCAAAATTCCCATGTCTCATTTGTGGTGATGATCACTACACTCAATATTTCCCACACCGCGATGAAGTGGCTAAAATTTTCAAGGGAAATTCGCAACCCACCATGCTTACTCAGCCTTTTCAGCAACAACAATCTTTGGTTGCACAAACCCCCACGCCAGGGGGCAGTTCCAACCAACCCCCTGATGAGGCCTCGACAAGTGCCCACATTTACATGTTTAACGGGGTTAATCTAACCACCCGTTCTATGACATACGACATGCCAGTTAAACCTGATAAGTCGAAGACTGCTAACGGCTCTTTGCCAGATCCTTTACCATCCTCTATTAATCCTCCATCTGTTATCCCTCCATACGGGCCACTTTAGATTGAGAAACCTTCTTTTGACTCCATCTTACGCCCTCCTAAGAGCACCATCCGGAAATCCACTTTCAATCCTAATTCATGGGCTGCCCAAAATTACAATATTGTAGAAGATTTGGCCCAAGCCCCGTGTTCCATGTCCGCGTTGGAAGTGCTACAACACTGTCCCAACCAACATAGGATGCTCTTAGCTTCCATTGGTGCCTTCGATCCCAAGTCATCAAACTACATCATGTTTAATTTGGACGATCATCAACCGCGACTCTCCCACCAGCTAGATTTTCAAATCGATGTTGTTGTTCACAATCAATAAATCCACCGGACTATCCTGGATGAGGGAGCCTCCACCTGTGTCATGTCTCTAGACTATTGGAAAGGTTTGAAATCACCTGCCCTTAACAAATCCCCTACGATGTTACGCGCTTTCAATGGACAAGGTTTCCATCCTCACGGATTACTACAATCCCTAGCCGTTCAATTGGGCGGTAAAACTGTTACCGTTGATGTCGAGGTGGTTGATGCTCCCCTCGATTACAACCTATTACTCGGAAGAAGTTGGTTCTACGCTATGAATGTCGTCGCCTCGTCGGTGTTTCGATGTGTACAATTCCCCCATCAAGGAAAAATTGTCATCGTCAATCAACTTGACTTCTGCACACCCGACGCTCGCATCCCTGCCACCAACAACATTCCTTTTCTGGGAGACCACCCAGTTACGTATGAAAGCATTGGTGTTGGCTTATTGAAAGATTCTAGCCTTATGGGTATTTTCCCTACACCACTTCCACCTAATGCACACCACATTGTTGCCGTCAATATGATCTCTACTATGCCTTATCAATCCTTGGAACATCTGATCCTTGGATTGTACCTAGTCCTTTGGAATTCAATGTGCTCAGTGACACCATGCCACTCAACCCAGCCGAGGCCGCATACGTAGCTATCCAATATACCTCTCCCTCTCCAAACAATTCACATTCATTGGCACCCGATGCTTACTTGGTGCCCTCGTGGTTGGATTCCCTATCATCTACCGTTGATTACATTTCCCACATTTTTCCTTCGGATGAATCTATTATGGAAATTCTTAGCATTGACGATTTTCCCTGGGATGATAACCACCATCGATCCTCTTTTCTTCTGCCCTTGGAAGAAGTTCAAGACATATGATCTGTCTTCCCCCCCGATGTTACCGATGCTCCACAATCCCCTATCCTCACATAAGATACTTTCTCTGAGGGGAACATGGGTAACATCTCTACTACAATCACAATTGACATTTCAGTCAAAGAAGGTGTCGTGGAAAACATTAATCTTGGTGTTAATTGCACGCCCGACGAAGTGGTTTCTTACACTGCTTTGTTCAAGGAATTCCGCGATGTCTTCGCATGGAGATACGAGGAAATGCCAGGGATTGACCCTTCAATCGTCATACATGAAATCAAGACTTACCCTGATGCAAAACCGGTTCGACAGAAACTCCGCCCGGTTCACCCCAAGAAAATCGCAGCTATAAAGGCAGAAGTTGAAAAACTTCTAAAATCTGGCTTCATCTATCCCACCCCTTTGATGGAATGGGTCTCCAACCTCGTTTCGGTTGCCAAGAAACAAGGGACCATCCGTGTTTGTGTAGATTATCGAGATCTCAACAAAGCTTGTCCCAAGGACAACTACCCTACGCCTTTCATCGATCAAATCATCGATAATTGCACAGGAAGCATAATCTTCTCTTTCATGGATGGATTTTTCGGATATAACCAGATTGAAATCTTACCCGTTGATCAACATAAGGCAGCCTTCATCTGCCCTTGGGGAACTTTCACCTACCGAAAGCTACCGTTTGGCCTTAAAAATGCTGGTGCTACTTTCCAGCGAGCCATGTCGTACGCTTTCCACGACATCAAGCATATCGCGTAACCTTACCTCAATGAATTACCTGCCCATTCATCTAACCGACCTAATCACATCGGTCACTTGCGGGAAATTTTTCTTCGATGTCGTTTCTATCGTATTCGTCTGAACCCACATAAATGCATTTTCGCCGTCGAATCCGGCCGACTCCTCGGTTTCATCGTCTCCAAAGAAGGGATCAGGGTGGATCCCTTAAAGATCAAGGCCATCCTAGCCTTACCCCCACCCACGAACTTAACCCAACTCCAAAGTTTGCAAGGCAAAGAAAGATTTCTTCATCGTTTCATCTGCAACTATGCCGAGATCACTAAAGGATTTATGCGGCTACTGTAAAAGAACGTCCCTTTCATCTGGGATGACACTTCCCAACGGTCATTTGACGCTCTCAAGCACGCTTTGACCCACACTCCTTTGTTACATCCTCCCGAATATACAAAGGATTATATCCTTTACTTGGTCGCTTTTACTTCTACCATTGCAATGGTGTTAGTTCAAGAGGACTCTAACGGGGAAGAACACGTGATTTATTATCTGAGCAAGAGTTTATCCGGACCCGAACTCAAATATTCACATGTTGAGAAACTGGCTATGGCAGCCGTGATTGCTGTCCAAAGATTTCGCCACTACATCTTATTACGCACCACCACGGTAATCGCAGAATCCAACCCCATGTACCACGTCTTGATGCGTCAAGTACTTGGTAGGGGAAAACAAGACATCGTACCATGATCCAACGCATGGTAGGGGAAAACAAGACATCGTGGCATTTACAACTGTTTTCCGCTCTCTGGGCCTATCGCACTTCGGTGAAACCCTCAACTGGATTCACTCCTTTCCAATTGGTCTATGGCATTGAAGTCGTCCTACCAATCGAGTGTGAGATTCCATCACTCAAATTGAAAGTAGAAATCCTGCCCCATACTTCTGCGGAAGAAGAACGATTCTTGTATCTATCCAAGCTGGATGAAACACGTCGGGATGCTGCTCTCGTTAATGAAGCACATCAGAAACGAATTAAGATTCAATATGACAAATCCGTCCAACCTCGAGCCTTTGCAGAAGGAGACTCAGTCCTCGTTTACGACCAAGCACACGATAAATTGGGAACAGGAAAGTTAGAACCTATGTGGCACGGTCCTTACATCGTGAAACGTGTTTTACACAGAGGTGCTTATGAACTGGTAGATCATGATGGAATTTCCTTGGGAGAGCCCCAAATTGGGCTTTACCTTAAAAAGTACTATGCCTAGATCACCTAGCATCTGTACTTTGTACATTATTGTATTTCAATTTGGTGTGTCTTTTTCTTTCGCGTGCTCGAGTCTTTACCGTTACCACTCATGACTGTGCCTGTGTTTTCATGCACATATGACGTCTGCCTTTTCTATCTTTTTTGGGTTCACGGATGGTGCCAGCCGACACACCTGGAACATTACTTCGGCAACATGGGTTATTTATCAGTTTGACGAGGTGGTGAGTTTAGGAGGCATCTGTTTAGGACCAGCAACCAACAATATGGCAGAATACCATGCTGTCATTGGACTGTTGACCCAAGCCTCCTCTCTAGGTATCTCTCGTATCATTATTTACTTAGACTCCCAACTCGTGGTTTATCAACTCAACTGCATCTACGCTATCCGTAGTCCTATCCTGCTACGTCTACACTTGCAAGTT